>PVKE010040870.1:0-14414 GCA_004027555.1 Craseonycteris thonglongyai | reverse complement strand
TTAAGCTAGATAGGGGAATGACCAGGAAGTACTTTAGAAAAGGGTTTGATAATAGCCAATTTCTGGGACCCACTATTCTTTCTGCTCTGTCAGCATTTGCTATTGCTCTTCTCTTCCATCCCTTCCATTTATGCTCTGGGTATCTTCAGAGCCAGTAGTTCTTCAAACCCGAGACCTAGAAAATGCTAGGACAATGGTTCTCTGTTTTTAGAATCTAAACATAAAACAGAAGTTGTTTGAGGTGGAGCATGCATGGTGTGGGTTGTAATCATACCCAAGAGATCTTCCCTGCTGGTTGGCTTTTGCGCTAGGTCAGTATTGGAAACTTTGGCCCAAAAAGCACACTGATGGCCACTGGTTCCTCATGAAGGCTGGCTTGAACCTTACCCCTCTTCCATTTGCTGCCTCAAACAGCCCTGACCCTGGGTCCAGGGACCACATCAGTCATTGGATTTTGAGAAGAAACTCTCAGCCTATTTCAGCCAGCATCCCAACCCCACAGTCCATCCCTACTGCACTTTTTTCTTTGTTTTCCTGGGATATATAATGTAGCCCAGAGAGGCTTCTTCCTTCCTCCTGCCCCTTAACCTGAAGGCAGTGGCTTCCTTCTAGCCTGCACCCTGGAAGAAGCAGCCAGGTTGGATGTCCAGGCCAAAGGCCTGGCAAATCTGAGCTCACTCTGCAACAGATCCGCTCCATCAGAGGGCAACCGAGATCTGGTAGGTGACCATGGCCACCAGGAGGAAGTAGGCTAAAGTTTTTCACTTCTCCAAAGTTATTCTTACTGGTGGCTTTCAGAGTCCATATATGGCAAATATGGTAGGGTGGGAGTAGGGTGAAGAAGATACCAGCCAGGAATAAAGACCAACTTTGTCATTGATCACTAGCAGAGATTGAGCCTGACAAATCATTTCAATTTTTTTTTTTAAGATTTATTATATTGTTTGAGAGAAGGTCAGAGAAAGAGACAGAGAGGGACTGAGAGAAAGGGAGAGTGCCCAGAGCAGTCTCCATAGTTGTACATCATTAGTTTTTTGACATAGTTTTATTCCACACAGATAAATGTAAGACCGCACAGGACAAAATCAAACTGGGGCCCTCCCTCATAAGAGGTGAGAACCTTCACTGTCATCCTGGCGGTTACCAGTTGCATGCTGCAGTTCAACATGTGGGTTTACATGAGCAAGGGCCAGGATTCGATCCCTATGCCTCATGATTGCAAGGCAAGTGCTCAGTCTGTTGAGCTACCCCATACCCCTCATTTCAATTTTATGACTCCCTCTTTCTATTCTAAAAGTGGAGACAAAAAATAAGTAATTTCTATAGGTGTCACAAGGACTAATTGTGATCCTACAGTGACTTCTCAAATCTTAGGAACTGGTATGCCACTTGGATGGTTTTGACTATAGCCTCATGCCAGTTCTCTTACCTACTAATTGTTTTGCTTTGTAAACAGCCATGTCCTGAAAAAAACCTGCTCACAAAATTGGATTTATTTCACATGCTATGTTTTCCTACTCTACTTAAAATAAATAGACAGTGACTAAAATTAGAAGTGGTTCATGCATGTGTCACTGTGGTGTAATACATGCAGAGTAATCATTGCCTCCTCTTTGCTTCCCCACCACCACTGATACTTCTCCCCCACCTGACTACTACAGTCTCTGGTTTAACCTCCATGGCTTTGTAGAGAAATGAAAGAGGCCCCAATACTCTGTGATGATAGGTATTTAATCATCCCGTATGTTGTTGCATACTTTTAATTGGCCTGAGTCATGGTCAGGATTGTACAACTCTTACCTCTGGGTGCGGAAGGGAGGACCAGATATGTCAGAAACAGGATTCCTACTGAGTAGGCTGTTTATGCTTGCCCTGACTTGCCTTTACAAGTGGCCTATTCTCCACCTGCAACAGGCCAGGCCTGGGGAGCTTTCTGATGAGGGGTGTCCACATTGCCTGCTGGGCATACCAACAATAGGTTCTCTAGTATGTGATCCAGAGCCTGAATTAGAGCCACTTTTGGGGTGGAATGCAGCTGGATAATCAGTCCTAACCATATAGCCTCTGCATTAATTAGGGTTCAAATACAGAAAACAGATGTTCTAGCCATTTTAATCAGAGGGGGATTTAATACAGGGGATTAGATGCTTACAAAATCATTGGAAGGCCTAGATGAGTGCCTCTGGGTGGGCCTCCAAGAATGCCCAGAACTGGGGAGGTACAGGAAGGGGGAGTTGGGAGGTTGTCATTGGAACTGTGGTCCAGATACGTATATATAAGGAAGGCTTTACTGCTGGTGCAACTCTCTCTTAGTAATCTCTTTTAGTTTCCACAGAGCTGACTTATTTGCTACAACTTAGTGTCGCCCTGGCCATGCTAGCCAGCAGTAACAATCAGGGAAGCAAAAAGATGGCCCCTACCTCACTCCTAGCTGCATCAATTCATTTATCTGGTAGAGCTGACTTTTATCCAGAATTGTATCTGCAGTGAAGGCAGGGAAGTGTAGTTTTCAGCTTTCTAGCCTCTGCAGCATTGTGAAGACATACTAAAGGGTTGAAGTGGATTATGAGAACCCTTTCAACACAACCACTACAGTTAGACAAGTGAAACATCTTCTCCAAGACCTGGGCCCAGTGATCTCTCAAGCCTCATCTCCAGCCACTTATCCAACCTATCTTTCTTATGTTCAATTAAATTGTTGGGGTATTTCTAACACTCAGTGCCTTTGCTCAAAATGCTCTCTTTGTCTGGAATGCTCTTTCTTGTTTTTTTCTACCAAATGAATTTGTATTACCTCTTCTTAGATTTCTCATATCCCATAGGAAAAGTCTTATTCTAGGCTTCTATAGCTTTTTATGTATATAATTTATTTACACGATTGTCTCCCACACTGAACCAAGAGGGCAGAAACTAGGTCTCATCTGACTTTATTTACACAGCTGGGCAAGATCCAAGCCAATTCCTTTAGTTCCTACCACTAAAAAAAAAAAAAAAAAAAAAAAAGACTGAAGCAAGGTAACAACATTTTTGGTAAATTTGAAGGTTTAGCATTACCAACCTAATGTTTTTCACATAAAAATTATGATACATATAACTGGGATAATTTCAAAATAAATACAGAAAAAATTTAAATAGGTAAATTTATAAAACAAAAAGGTATTGGACACTGTAGGAGAGAATGCTAATTTTACCCCAAATCAGTTTTCTAATTTTATATTACAATGACCTTCCATTTTTATTTTATTTGTTTTAAGATTTATTGTTTTTGGCAGAGGCAGAGAGAGACAGAGACAGAAAGATACAGAGAAGGGGGAGGGCCCAGAGCAGTCTCCACAGTTTTACATCATTGGTTTTTGACATGGTTTTGTTCTACACAGGTGGACATGGGTTGTGCAGGGTGGGAACTGGGTCAGGGGCCTCCCACATGGGAGGCATGCCCCCTTGAGCCAGGGTTTAAACCAGTGGGGGGGCGGTAAGAACTGAACTGGGGTCTCCCGCATGGGAAACACACCCCAGTTCAGCATATGGGTCCACATGAGCCGGGGCTGGGATTTGATCCTCTGTCCCTGGGGCTGTAAAGTGAGTGCTTAACTCTCTGAGCCATCCTGGCTTCCCCCAGTCTTCAATTTTTAGATGAATATATGATCAATGGATCAGATACGTTTCCTAGACTTCCTTGCAGCTATATGTGGCCATATAATTAAGTTTAGCCTATAGGATATGGGACCAATTCATATGCACTACTGCAGGTCTACCCAACTTGCAGGTCAACCCATGCCACTTTCAGTGGTTTTTCCATAAAAACAGCCTGTCTCAGCTTGTACTGTGGACTTTACTAAAATCTCTAAAAAGTTCACAAACTCTAAACAAGCAGCATTAGCCCTTAGCAGGCCCCATACCACTTGCTAAGCAGCTACCAGCCCAGTACTAATGGCAGCCAGCCTCAATTCAGAGCTTAGCCACATCCAGGTGCCTCTAAGCCTAGCACAAGTAGCAACCATCAGTAGATCACTCTGTAGCTCACTCTGTAGCTCATACAAGGTGGCCCTGGGCAGAATACAGACAGTGGCTGATGTTGGCCTGCACCAGAACCTCTCCCAAGAGGCCCCAGAATCAACACATGCTGTGGCCAGCTTCAGACTACACCAGAGTACCATGCTATCACCTCCGCAAATGATACACCCAACAGGTGAACTTTGTGGACACCAGAACCCCACTAAAAAGAATCCTGTTCTGTGGAGTCAGCCCCTGTACAACAGTGTTTCCATTGTAGTCACAACTATTTATCACAGCCAGTCAGCCTCAGGGTCAAAACCTCCTATTGACTTGCCAGCAGCATCAAGGATCAACTACAATAGGAGGGAACAGAGAACCCACACAAGGTACACAATTGGAGCACCCAGCTCAGGTGACAAGGGATATTGTGCCATTAGTTTCCACAAGACACCTACTGCATAAGGCCATTCTACCAAGATTGGGACAGGTAGCACATCATATGCCTAATACATAGAAACAAACATAGAGAGGCAGCTAAAACAAGGCAAACATGTTACAAACGAAAGCACAGAACAAAACTTTAGAAAAAGAACTAAACAAAATGGAGACAAGCAATTACCAGATTCAGAATTCAAAACACTGGTTCTTAGAATGCTCAATAAACTTAGGGGAAGAGTAGATAAACCCTGTGAAAAACTTAACAAAGAGTTAGGAAACGTAAAAATGGAGATTGTAAACCAAAAGAACCAGTAATAAATGAAGAATACAATAACTAAAATCAATAATAGAAGGAATCAACAGTAGATTAGATGAAGCAGAGAATCAAATCAGCAATTTGGAAGACAACATAGTGGGAAACACCCAATCAAAACAACAACAAAAAAAAGGAATAAAAAATTGAGAATAGTTTATGGGGCCTCTGAGACAACATTAAGTGTACTAACATTTATATCATAGAGTTACCAGACAAAGAAGAGAGAGATCAAGGGATTGAAAACCTATTTTATCAAATAATGACTGAAAACCTTTCTAACCTCTGTGGAAGCACAGAGAATTCCAAACAAGATGAACCCCAAAAGGCCCACACCAAGACATATCATAATTAAAGACAAAATCTTAAAAGCAGCAAGACAAAGCAGTTACTTACGTACAAGGAGTTTCCATAAGACTACCAGCTGATTTCTCAACAGAAACTTTGCAGGCCAGAAGAAATCAGCATGAAAACCAAGGACCTACAACAAGATTACCCAGCAAGACTGTCATTTAGAATCAAAGGGCAGATAAAGAGCTTCCCAGACAAGAAAAAGCTAAAAGATAAACCCAACCAATATTACAAATGTTAAAGGTACATCTTTAAGAAGAAGAAGGGGGGGAAAAAAAGATTTAAAAAATATGAATAATAAAATGGGAATAACTACCGGTACATATCTGTCAACAATTACTCTATTAGAAAAAAATAAACTAACTTTAATTTGTCCAGAAAGTTACACTGACATGTGTAACAGTGTATGGATTTAAATGTATGGATTAAATGCTCCAATCTGGGATGCCAGGATAGCTTGATAAGTTCAGCTCTTGCCTTGCTACCATGATACACAGAGCTTGAATCCCAGACCCATCCCATGCAAACCCATATGCTCAACTGTGGCACAACTGGTAATCACTGGGATGGTGGTGAAGGTTCTCGCCTCCCATGCAGGAGGCCCCCAAGTTCTGTTTCCACCTTGCGCAGCCCCACATCCACCTGTGTGGAATGAAACTGTGTCACAACTAATGGTGTACAATTATGGAAACTGCTCTGGGCCCTTCCCACTTCTCTCCCTCTCTCTCTCTCTCTCTCTCTCACCTTTCAAACAATAAAAATAAATCTATTTAAAAAATAAATTTAAGAAGATTGAAATTATACCAAGCATCTTCTCTGACCATAATGGTATGAAACTAGAAATCAATTAGAAGAAGGAAACTGAAAGCCACAGGGAAGCTAAATAACATACTACTAAACAATGAATGGGTTAACAATGAGATCAAGGAAGAAATCAAAGATACATTGAGATATGAAAATGAAAACAGAATGTCCCAAAATCTATGGGACACACAGCAAAAACAGTTTGAACAGAAATTCTTAGCCGTATAGGACTACATTAAGAAACAAGAAAAATCTTAATTAAGCTAACCTTACACCTAAAGGAACTAGAAAGAGAAAACAAACAAAAAAATTAAAGCCCAGAGAGTAGAAGGAAGGAGTACAAAAAGACAATACAAAAGATAAATGAAAACAAGAGCAAATAATTTGAAAGATAAACAACATTCATAAACCTTTAATCAGAATCATTAAGAAAAAGAAAGAGGACCCAAATAAATAAAGTCAGAAATGAATGAGAAGTGAAAACTGAAACCACAGAAATACAAAGATTTATATAATTAAAAAAAAAAAATACTATGAACAATTATACGACACCAAATTGGACAATCAAGAAGAAATGGATAAATTTCTGGAAACACACTATCTTCTAAGACTGAATGAAGAAGAAACAGAAGGGGAAGCCGGGATGGCTCAATGGGTTAAGCGCTCACTTTGCAGCTCCGGGGACCAAGGATCGAATCCTGGTCCCGGCCCGTGCAGACCCATATGCTGAACTGGGGAGTGCCCCAGTTCAGTCCTCACTGAGGCAAGACCCTGGCCCAGTTCCTGCCCTGTGCAGCCCCACTCCTACCTGTGGAATGAAATTATGTGGAAAAACCAATGATGTGCAACTATGGAGACTTCTGGGCCCTCCCCCTTCTCTCTGGCTCTGTCTCTGTATCTCTCTCTCTCTCTCTCTCTCTGTCAAAAACAAAAATAAATCTTTAAAAAAAAAAAGAAGAAACAGAAATCTAAAGGGACCGACATCTAAACTAGTAAGTACTAATGAAATCAAATCAGCAATCAAAAATTCCCAAAGAAATCCCGGCTCCGGCCCAGGCAGGACCCACATGCTGAACTGGGGAGTTCCCACAGTTCGGTTCTCTAACTGTCTCTGTCTCTGTCTCTCTCTCTCTCTCTGTCAAAAGTAAAATAGAAATAAATATGCACTGAAGATAAAACAATTACTCTATAAATATACTCTATACTCTATAAAATATTTAAAAAAAAAAAAAAAAAAAAATTCCCAAAGAACAAATGTCCTGGACCAGATGGCTTCACATGTAAATGTTTCCAAATATTCAGAGAATTAACTCCTCTTTTTCTCACACTATTCCAAAAAATTCAAGAGGAGGGGAGTCCAAAGCCAGAAAAAGACACTATAAGAAAGATAAAAGAAAAATTTAGGTCAGTATTTCTAATGAACATAGATTATCAAAAAATATTAGCAGTATATTAAAAAGTTCATACACCATGATCAAGAGGGATTTAATCCTAGGATGCAAGGTTCATTCAATACCTGCAAATCAATTAGTGTGAAACACCACATAAAATGAAGGATAAAAATCATATAATGATATCTATAGATATTTAAAAAAGTATTTGAGGGGAAGCTGGGATGGCTCAGTGGGTTAAGCGCTCACTTTGCAGCCCCAGGGACCCAGGATCAAATCCCGGCCCTGGCCTGTGCGGACCCATGTGCTGAACTGGGGAGTGTCCCCAGTTCAGTTCTCTCTCTGTCTCTGTATCTCTCTCTCTCTGTTAAAAACAAAAAAAAATAAAGCATTTGACAAAACCCAGCATGAATTTATGATAAAAACTCTCTGCAAAGTGGGAAACATAATAAAGGCCATATGACAAAACCACAGCTAACATACTGAACAGTTAAAAACTAAAAGCATTTTTCTTAAGATCAGAAACAACACAAGAATGTCCACTTCTACTGTTGCTGTTCAACATAGCAACCAGACACAAAAAAGAAATAAAAGACATCCAAATCAGAAGGAAAGAAAGAAAACTGTCATTATTTGCAGATGACATGATAACTATATAGAGAGAACCCTAAAGATTCCACTAAGAAACTACTAGAACTGATAAATTAATTCAGTCATGTAGTATGATACAAAAATTAATACCAAAATTGGTCACATTTTTATATATCAACAATGAATTGCAAGAAATAGAAATGAACAAAGCAATCCCATTTACAATTGCTTTTTTTTTTTTTTTTTTAATTACCTAGGAGTACATTTAACCAAGGAGATACAAGACCTGTTCTTGGAAAATTTTAAGACATTGAAGAGAGACATCATTAAGATAATGGCATGATGGGGAAGCTGGGATGGCTCAGCAGGTTGAATGCTTGCTTTGCAGCTCCAGAGCTGGAGGATCAAATCCCGGCCCCAGCCCATGTGGACCCATATGCTGAACTGGGGTGTACCCCAGTTCATTTCTTGCCCGGACCTATGCGGGAGGCTCCTGGCCCAGTTCCTGCCTTGTGCAGTCCCGCGCCCACCTGTGGAGTGAAACTATATGGAAAACTAATGCTGTCAACTATGGAGATTACTCTGGGTCCTCCCCCTTCTCTTTGTCTCTCTATCAAAAACCAATAAAAATAAATCTTAAAAAAAAAAAGAAAAAAGATAATGTCATGAGAATGGACTCTTTTTGTGTGTGTGTTAAATTTATTGGCGTGACATTAATTGATGTCAATTACATTGTTTCCAGGTGTACAATTCTACACTAGAGAGTGGACTCTTGAAATCTCTCCTGGAATATACGACTAACTGAACAACTAAAATCTAACAAGGGCAACATATAGCTTCATCTGAGAGACTCACTCATCACAAGAAGATACCTAAAGGCCAGAGAAAGGGAGGCAAATGGGAGAGAAGGGAAGGAAGCAGTGTGGAGACACACTGAGGAGTGTGACCTGGAGACCAGTAGAGTAGAGAGTGAGGTGGAGGCTTCGGAACACAGGCTAAGGTGCAGCCTGACCTCAGGCAGGTTGGAGCCTGAGAACAAACAAGAGGAGAAGCACAGGCAGCCAGAGCATGGGGCCCATGGCCACAACACGGTGTCAGGTGCTGGGTTTCAGTGCCAGCAGCTAGAGTGCAGCTTGACCCTGGATGAGTTAGGGCCACAGTTGGAGCATTACACAGCTTTGGACACAGAGTATGGCTACTTCTTCTCACTCTCTCCCAGAGCTCGCTTCCCACAACCCAGTGCCTGCATGTAGTCAGCTACAACCAGTAAACTGCCATTACCCTGTACTGCAAAGAAACCTGTGCCTTTCCTAACAAACCGTGCCCCCACCTTTCCGACTGAAACCAGCAAGAGGATTCAGGAAAACTTAATTAAACACAGTGTGGCAGCTTCTACATCCCTGGGACCTCCAAGGCCTACAATACCATCATCCACAATATCCTCTCAAAGAAAAGGTGCACTGAGACCAAGACGACATGGTCAAAGAAGAGAAGTCCACCTTCTAGGAAAGTTCCCAGTATGAGAATACAGAACAACCAAGAGAAGATATTGTAAGATGCTTCAGTATCACCAACTAGGAAGTGAAAGAAAGATCTCTTCATATCTACCAGTGGAAAAGTCCTTATTCCCAGGAAGAGAAACACTCCAACAGCAATGACTACCCTAAGATACAAAGCTGCTCAGAAAGAAAATGAAAAATCTCCAGAAAAGGAACTAAAATATGTGGAAATATATGAACTAAATGACACAGAATTCAAGATTTCAGTTCTGAAGACACTCAAAGAGATCAAAGAAAGACAGTTAAGCACAGAAAAGCAGCTAAATGTCCTCAGAAAGGAAATCTGCCAGCAAAAGATATACTTTAACAAAGAAACAGAAACTATAAAAAAAAGAACCAAAATTTGCTCAAACAAATAGATGAGAACTTCTGAAATCTATGGAAAGAACTGGAACCTCAAATCCAAGAAGGAAATAAGACCTCTAGCTATCTGAATCCTAGCAGACCTTCTCCAAGGCACATTATAATGAAGATGTTAAAAGTCAAAGACAAAGAAAGAATCCTCAAGGTAGCCAGGGAAAAGAACACTATAACCTATAAAGGAAAACCCATCAGATTGTCATCAGACTTCTCAACAGAAACTCCACAAAGCAGGAGGGAGTGGAATCAAGTATTCAGAATATTGACAGAGCTAAATTACCAGCCAAGAATAATCTGTCCATCAAAGTTATCCTTTAGATATGAAGAAGGAGTAAGACCTTTTGAGACATACAGAAGCTGAGGGAAACCTCCAACACAAGGCCAGCATTTCAAGAGATACTGACAAAGGCTATTTGACCTGAGACAAAAAGTAAAAATAAATAGGGATAAACTGAGAAAACCAAAGCATAAAGGGAAGGAAGTAAAGGTTTAAATTTCCAAAAGAGAATGGAGATTAAAAGCTTACTTAAAAAAAGGGAACACTGCATATATGAAAATTTCTTTTAGATAAACTTTATGGTAACCACTCAAAAAACAATTTAGAACTGAGACATATAACAACAACAACATAAAGAGGAAACAGAAGAAAAAAAGCACAGAACACCATCAATCTAAACTAACTGACAAAAAGAAAAAAGCAATCAAAACAATGCTACCAGTAAACAAAAGGTAAAATGGCTATAGGAAATCCTCATGTATCTATCATCACCTTAAAATGTAATGGACTGATCTCACCAATAAAAAAGCACAGAGTAGAAAACTGGATTAAAAAACAAAACCCAACCTTATGTTGCCTCCAAGAGACACACCACATCCATCAGGACAAATGCAGACTCAAAGTGAAAGGATGAAAAACAATACTCCAAACACATAGCAACCAGAGAAAAGCAGGTGTAGCCATACTTATATATGATGAAACAGACTTCAGGATAAAAAAGGCAATGAGAGACAAAGATGGACATTTCATAATGGTAAATGGGACAATACAACAAGAAGACACATAAACATATATGCCCCCAACCAGGAAGCACCAAAATTTACTAAATCAGTACTAACAGAACTAAAAGGAGAAACTGAGAAAAACACCATTATAGTAGAGGAACTAATCACCTCCTTGACAGCCCTGGACAGATCATCCAAACAGAAAATAAATAAGAAAATATCAGGGGAAGCTGGGATGGCTCAGTGGGTTAAACGCTCACTTTGCACCCCCAGGGACTGAGGATCGAATCCCAGCCCAGCTCATGCGGAACCATATGCTGGGCTGGGAGCTCCCCCAGTTCAGTTCTCTCTCTGTATCTCTCTCTCTCTCTCTCTCTCTCTCTCTCTCTCTGTCAAAAATAAATAAAAATATATATTAAAAAAAAGAAAAGAAAATATCAGCTTTAAATAATACATTACAGCAACTGGAGATAATTGACATTTACAGGACATTTCACCCTATAACACATTACTATATCTTATTTTGTAGTGCATATGGAACATTCTCAAGGATAGACCATATGCTGGAACACAAAACAAACTTCAGAAATTTTAAGAAGATTGAAATCATACCAAGTGTATTCTCTGACCTCAAAGCATTGAAATTGGAGACCAGTGACAGAAAGCAGAAAAAAACACGTATACATGGAGGTTAAACAACATGTTCTTTTAAAATGACTGGATCAAAAAAGAAATAAAAGAAGATACTTAAAAATACATAGAAACTAATGACAATGAAAATAGAATATCAAAATTATTGGGATGCAGCAAAAGCAGTAACAGGACAAAAAATTGTATCACTACAGGTCTATCCCAAGAAACAAACAAAAAAGTCACAAGTAAACTACCTAACAACACATCTTAAAGAAGAACTAGAAAAAGAAGAGCAACAAAAACAACAAAAATTCAGCTGAAGGAAGGAAATAATAAAAATTAGAGCAGAATGAAATGAAATAGAGAACATAAAAACAGAAAAAACTAATGCAACAAAGACCTGGTTCTTCAAAAAATTTAATAAAATTGACTAGCCACTGGATAGGCTCACCAAGGGAAAAAAAAGAAAAGACATAAATAACCAAAATTAAAAATGAAAGGGGAGATTACAACTGATACGACAGAAATACAGAGGATCACACAAGAATACTATGAAGGGTTATATGCCACCAAATTTAGCAACCTAGAAGAAATGGACAAGTTTCTAGAACATATAGTCTAGCTAGACTGAATCAAGAACTGGATAATCTAAATAGAACAATCGACAGTAAGGAAATTGAAACAGTCATCCAATACCTCTCCAAAAGCAAAAGTTCAGGGCCAGATGGTCTCTCTATTGAGTTTTGCCAGGCAGCCAAAGAGAAATTAATACCTTTCTTCCTCAAACTCTTCCAAAAAATTGAATAAGAGACAAACCTTTTTAACTCATTCTTTGAGGCCAACATTACCCTAATACCAAAGCCTGGAAAGAACAACACACAACAAAGAAAACTATAGACCAATATCTCTGAGAAACACAGATGTAAAACTCATAATCAAAATACTAGCAAATAAAGTACAAGAATGCATGAAAAAGATTATATATCACAATCAAGTGGAATTCATATCAGGGGCACAAAGATGCTATAACATAAGCAAACCAATCAATGCAATGTGCCACATAAATAAAATAAAAGATAAAAACCATGTGTTTATATCAATTGATGCAGAAAAAGCATTCGACAAGGTACAACATCCATTTATGCTCAAAACACTGAATAAAATGGGTATAGAAGGAAAGTACCTCAATATAAAGGCCATATGTGACAAACCCTCAGTGAATATCATACGGAATGGAGAAAAACTGAAACCATTTCTTCTAAAATTAGGAACAAGACAGGGATGTCCCCTGTCACCACTGCTATTCAACATTGTGTTGGAAGTTCCAGCCAGAACAATCAGGCAGGAGATAAAAATCAAATGCATCCAAATGGGAGTGAAGAAGTTAAACTGTCACTTTTAACTGATGACATGATCCTTTATATAGAAAATCCTAAAGACTCCACCAGAAAACTTTTAGGTATAATAAACAAATACAGTAAAATTGCAAGATACAAAATCAATGTACCAAAATCTACAGCATTTTTAAATATGAACAATAAAACTGTAGAAAAATACATGAGAAAAACAAAACCTTTTGTGATCACATACATACATGAATAAATAAACAAACATACCTAGGAATAAACAAAGAATGTGAAGGACATATGAACAGAAGAACAGTAAGACGCTATTTTAAAAAATTGGAAAGATGTTCCATGTTCATGGATTAGATGAATTCATAGTTATAATGGCCATTTTCCCAAAGCAATATACAGATTTAACACAATTCCCATCACAATACCACAGACATTCTTTTGAGAAATAAACCAAAATAATCTCTAAATTCTTATGGAATCTGAAAAGACCCCAAATCTCCAAAGTAATCCTAGAAAAAAAGAATAAGGCTGGAGGCATCACACTCTCCGACTTCAATGTCTACCACAGTGTCAATAAGCAAAACAGCTTGGTATTGGTAGGAAAACAGACACACAGACCAATGGAACCCAATTGAAAACTCAGAAATAAACCCACAATATATGGACAGATAATTTTTGACAAAGGAGCAAAAAATCTACAATGGAGAAAAGAAAACTTCTTCAGTAAACGTTGCTGGGAAAATTGGAAAACCACATGCAAGAAAATGAATCTGGACTGAACTGTCACCATATACCAAAATTAACTCAAAGTGGATTAAAGACCTCCACATAAAACCCTAAACAATAAACTGTATAGAAAAATACATCAATACTAAACTTATAGACCTTGGTTTCAGAGAGGACTTTATGAACTTAACCTCAAGGACAAGGGAAGTAAAAGCAAAACTGAATGAATGGGACTTTATCAAACTAAGAAGCTTCTGCACAGCAAAGGAAGCCATCAACAAAGCAAAGAGGCAATCAACCAAATGGGAGAAAATATTTGCAAATAACTCCTCGATAAGGAGCTAATACCTAAAATATATAAAGAACTCATACAACTCAACAACAGAAAAAAGAACAATGCAATTTAAAAATGGGCAAAGAACCTGAACCAGACATTTCTCCTATGAAGGCATACAAGCAACCAAGAGAAATATGAAAAAATGCTCAACTTCACTAGCTATTGGGGAAATACACACCAAAACCACAATGAGATACCATCTCACACCTGTTAGAATGACTATAATCAATAAGACAAGTAATAACAAGTGCTGGAGAGTCTGTGGAGAAAAAGGAACCCTCATACACTGCTGGTAGGAATATAAATTGGTACAACCACTATGTAAGACAGTATGAAGGTTCCTCAAAAAATTAAGAATATGGGGAAGCCAGGATGGCTCAGTGGGTTAAGCGCTCACTTTGCAGCACCGGGGACCGAGGATCAAATCCCGGCCTCAGCCCGTGTGGAACCATATGCTGAACTGGGAACTCCCCCAGTTCAGTTCTATCTCTGTATCTCTCTCTCTCTCTCTCTCTCTCTCTCTCTCTCTCTCTGTCAAAAATAAATAAATAAATA
>PVKE010040869.1:0-14415 GCA_004027555.1 Craseonycteris thonglongyai | reverse complement strand
CTTGTTTTTTTCTTGTTGAGTTGTTCAAGTTCTTTGTATATTTTTTATATTAGCCCCTTATCAGAGGCATTGTTTGCAAATATTTTCTCCCAGTTGGTTGGTTGCCTCTTTGCTTTGTTGATGGTTTCCTTGGCAGCACAGAAGCTTTTTAGCTTGATAAGGTCCCATTTGTTTATTTGTGCTTTTACTTCCCTTGCCAATGAGATCAGATTCATAAAGTCCTCCCTGAATCCCAAGTCCATAAGTTTAGTGCCAATGTTTTCTTCTATGCAGTTTATTGTTTCCTTTCTTATCTGGAGGTCTTTAATCCATTTTGAGTTAATTTTGGTATATGGTAAGAGACACAGTTCACCTTCAGCCTTTTGCATGTGGTTTTCCAATTTTCCCAGCACCATTTACTGAAGAGGCTTTCTTTTCCCCACTGTATATTTTTCGATCCTTTATCAAAAATAATCTGTCCATAAATTTGTGGGTTTATTTCTGGGTTTTTAATTCTGTTCCATTGGTCCGTGGGTCTGTTTTTCTGCCAGTACCAAGCTATTTTGATTACTGAGGCTTTGTAGTACAGATAAAAGTCAGGCAGTGAGATGCCCCCAGCTTTATCCTTTTTTCTTAGGATAGCTTTTGCGATTCGTGGTCTTTTGTGGTTCCATACAAATTTGATGATTTTTTTTATCTATTTCTTGAAAGAATGACTGTGGGATTTTGATAGGAATGGCATTGAATCTGTATATTGCTTTGGGGAGTATGGCCATTTTAACTATGTTGATTCTTCCAATCCATGAATATGGAATGTCTTTTCATTTCTTTGTGTCCTCTTTCATTTCTTTTAAGAGTGTCTTATAGTTTTCAGTGTATAAGTCCTTCATATTCTTTGTTAGATTTATTCCTAGGTATTTCATTTTTTTGTTTGCAATGGCAAAGGGAATGGATCTTCTCATCTGTCTTTCTGAAGTTTCATTGTTGGCATACAAAAATGCAGTTGATTTTGAGACATTGATTTGTTATCCTGCAACACTACTGTATTTGTCTATTATTTGTAATAGATTTCTGATAGAGTCTTTAGAGTTTTCTATATACAGGATCATGTCATCTGCAAAAGGTGACAGTTTAACTTCTTCTCTCCTGATTCTAATACCTTTTATTCCTTCCTCTTGTCTGATTGCTCTGGCTAGAACTTCTAGTACTATGTTGAACAGCAGTGGTGACAGGGGCATCCCTGTCTTGTTCCTGATTTTAGGAAAATAGGCTTCAGCTTTTCCCTACTCAGTATAATATTTGCTGAGGGTTTGTCATAGATGGCCTTAATTAAGTTGAGGTACTTTCCTTCAATTCCCATTTTATTCAGGGTTTTTATCATAAATGGGTGTTGCATCTTGTCGAATGCTTTTTCTGCATCAATTGAGATAATCATGTAGTTTTTATCCTTGGTTTGGTTTATGTGCTGGATTACATTGATTGATTTGCGTATGTTGAACCATCCTTGTGTCCCTGGGATGAATCCCAATTGGTCATGGTGAATAATCTTTTTAATGCATTGTTGTATTCTGTTAGCTAAAATTTTATTTTTAGATTTTTGCATCAGTGTTCATCAGTGAGATTGGCCTATAGTTTTCCTTTTTGGTATTGTCTTTCCCAGGTTTTGGTATTAGGGTGATATTAGCTTCATAGAAAGAGTTGGGTAGTACTGCCTCCTCCTGAATTTTCTGGAGTAGTTTGAGGAGGATGGGCATTAGTTCTTTGAATGACTGGTAGAATTCATTGGTAAAGCCATCTGGTCCAGACCTTTTGCCTTTGGGCAATTTTTGGATAATTGTCTCAAGTTCTGTACTGTTGATTGATCTATTGAGGTTATCCAAATCTTTTTGGTTCACTTTAGGTAAACTATATGTTTCTAGAAATTTGTCCATTTCCTCTAGGTTGTCAAATTTGTTGGCATAGAGTCTTTCATAATAATCTCTTATGATTGTTTGTATTTCTGCAGCATCAGTTGTAATCTCTCCCCTATCATCCCGTATTCTAGAAATATGGGATTATTCTCTTTGTCCTTTGATGAGCCTAGCCAGTGGTTTGTCGATTTTATTGAGTTTGTCAAAGAACCAGCTCTTTGTGGCGTTAATTTTATCTATCGTTTTTCTATTCTGAATTTCATTAAGTTCTGCTTTGATTTTTATTAATTGTTTTCTTCTGCTGGCTTTGGGGGGCCTCTGTTCCTCTTTTTCTAGCTCCATAAGATGAGATGTGAGGATGTTTACTTGTAGTTTTTCTTGTTTTTTGAGATAGGCCTGTAATGATATAAATTTCCCTCTTAATACTGCTTTTGCTGTGTCCCAGAAATTTTGGTGTGTCGTGTTTTCATTGTCATTCATTTCTACAAATTTTTAAATCTCTTGTTTAATTTCCTCTTTGATCCAGCTATTTTATAATAGCATGTTGTTCAATCTCCGTGTATGTGTGGTTCTCTCTGCACTTGATCTTTTGCAATTGATCTCAAGTTTCAACGCTTTGTGGTCTGAGAATACACTTGGTATGATTTGGATGCTCTTAAATTTGGTGAGGTTGGATTTCAGTCCCAGGATATGGTCTATCCTTGAAAATGTTCCATGTGCACTAGAATAAAATGTATAGCCCTTTGTTATAGGATGGAATGACCTGTAAATGTCAATTATGTCCATTTCCTGCAATGTATCATTTAAAGCTGCAATGTCCTTATTTAGTTTCTGCTTGAATGATCTGTCCAATGTTATCAGGGGGGTGTTTAGATTCCCTACTATAATTGTATTTTTGTCAAATTCTCCTTTTAGATCTGTTAGTAGTTGCTTTATAAATTTTGGTGCTTCCTGATTTGGAGCATATATATTGATGAGTGTGATGTTTTCGTGTTGTATTGTCCCTTTTATCAAGATGTAATGTCCATCTTTATGTCTTATTATTTTTTTTATCCTGATGTCTTTTTCATCAGAAATCAGTATGGCCACTCCAGCTTTTCTCTGACTGCCATTTGCCTGGAGTATTGTTTTCCATCCTTTTACCCTGAGTCTATGTTTGTCCCTGTGGCTGAGGGGTGTCTCTTGTAGGCAGCATATGGTTGGATTTTGTTTTTTAATCCAGTCTGCTACTCTGTGCCTCTTCATTGGTGAATTCAGTCCATTTACATTCAGGGTGATGATTGACATATGAGGATATCCTGTATCCATTTCTTCTTTTATTTTTATTTTTTTGTTGTCCTAACTTTTCTCCATTTATTTTGATTTCTGGATTCAGGTCGGATAGCCTCCTTTAGTATTTCTTGGAGTGCCAGTTATGAGCTGGAGAATTCCCTCAGCTTCTGTATGTCTGTAAAGGCCTTAATTCCTCCTTCATATCTCAAGGTTAATTTTGCTGGATAGTTAATTCTTGGCTAGAAATTTCTCTCTTTTAATATTTTGAAGATTGGGCTCCACTCCCTCCTGGCTTGCAGAGTTTCTGCTGATAAGTCTAATGACAGCCTGATAGGTTTTCCTTTGAAAGTTATGTTTTGTTTTTCCCTGGCAGCCTTGAGGATTTTTTCTTTGTGATTGATTTTTGTCATCTTCAGAACAATGTGCCTTGGAGAAGATCTGCTAGGGTCTAGGAAGTTAGGGCTTCTACTTTCCTCTTGGATTTGGAGCTGTAATTACTTCCACAGGTTAGGGAAATTTTCATCCACTATTTATTTTAGTATACTCTGAGAAGATTTCATCTCACTTCCTTCTGGTATCCCTCTTATTCTAATATTGTTCTTTCTGATGGAGTCAGAAAGTTCTCATAGGGCTCTTTCATTTCTCTTGATTTTCCTTTCCCTTTCTTCTTCCCTCTGTGACATTTCCTTGTTTGTATCTTCAATTTCACTCAACCTTTCCTCTAGCTGGTCAGCCCTGTTTCCTATGCTAGTCAGTTCCTTTTTCAGCTCTCCCATGATGCCTTTCATTTCAAGGAGTTCCTTTTGGTTCTGCTCTAGCTTCTCAATTTTGTTGGTAAAGTACTCATTTTGCTCCGAAAATTTCTTGTTGTGGTCATTTAACTGTGTCTGAGTACTTTGCCAGCATTGAGTGAGCTCTCTGAGTGTCTTGATTAATGCAGCCCTGAATTCTGTTTCACTTAGATTTGATTCCAAGTGTGCAAGGTCCTTTACTAAAGAATGCCCCTGATCTTCTGGAGGGGCTTTGGATTCTGAGGTGTGCATTGTGTTTGATGTGGTTCTTTTTGCTTTATGCACGAATCTGTTTTCCCTCTGGGGGTTTGCCGATCAAATGGGCTTTTCTTTATTTTTTCTTTTGGGCTCAGTTGTGGGAGAAGGAGATTTTGGGAGAGGGTTGGGGAAGCAGACAGCTTCTGTGTCCTGGGGCACTTCAGGTTGCTGTCTTAGCTGTTAGATAGCAGGGTAGTAAAGGTGTGGCCTGGGGTGTGGGCATGTGAGTAGGAGCTAGGGCGGGCCTGAGACACAATAGCAGATTCCTCTTTCAGCAGGGGGGCTGGTGGTTCAGTGGGAGCGGGGCACAGGAGCTCTGGTCTTTCTCTCCTCCACCTGGCTGCCCCTCCTTCAATCATATCTGTAAGGCACGCCCCCAGGGCAGCACTTGGATGGGCTGGGGCTTGGCAGAGGTCCTGCTCGGCCATGCAGTCCAGCGCGCTGGCAATGACACCGCGGCGACCCTGTTGGCAGCCCAGTTGCGCACGCGGGCTGCAACACCCCAGAGGCCCGGTGGGTGGGACGCCAAAAGCCCTGTTGCGCGCTCGCAAGCAGGCAGCAGTGCTGCAGTGGCCCAGTGGGCAGGGCGTCGAAAGCTGGTCTTGCGTGCAGGCAGCGGCGTTGCTGTGGCCTGGTGGGCAGGGCGCCAAAAGCCCTGTAGCGCACTGGCAAGCATGCAGCCATGCTGCGGTGGGCTGGTGGGCAGGGCGCCGAAAGCCCAGGTGCATGCATGCAGCGATGCACAGTGGACCAGTGGCCCGGGCTCCAAAAGCCCAGTTGCGCACTTGCGCGCTGGCAACAGTGCCACAGCGGCCTGATGAGCAGGGCACCAAATCTCAATTGCGCGCTGGCAAGCAAGCAGCGGTGTCGCGGTGGCCCATTGGGCAGGGCGCCGAAAGTCCAGTTGTGAGCTGGCAGTGGCTCCTCGTCGGCCTGGTGGGTGGGGCGCCGAAAGCCCTGTGCGCACAGGCTGTAGCTCGGGTGGCAGCCGCTCTACGCTCCCATCTCTGTTGAGACCGCCAGATTCACTCTAAGCACGTCCAATGCAGCTATGCCCACTCAAGCCCCAGCCCTCACTCCAAGAGCCCTGTCCTCAGAAGGCGCTCCCTCACAGTCAATCTCCTCCGTAAATCAGGGGTGCTGAGCTGTTGCAGGCTGGTGCCCTGCTCTCACCCCGCCCACCTGGAAGTGCAGCGGCCCTGCTCCACAGTCCCTGTTCCACTTTAGGCTCCGTGATCTGATTAGGGCACTGCGTGCTGTCCCTTGAGTTCGGATGTTAAATTGTCCACAGTCTTGTGGGGCTTCCACGCTCCCTAGGTCTCAGCTTCCAACCCACCCTCGATCCAGCTCCACTTTGACCGTAGTCCCCCAATCCCCCTTTGTTTTTGCCAGCCCCGGGCCGCGCTCTGAGTCTCTGTCCCAGAACCGCTGCTTCCCTTTCCCTCCCCCGCTCTCCCCGTTTTTCTTTAATATTTGTGTGTTGTTCTGCATTGTGTGGTTCTCTTAGTTGAGGTTTCTTCTCAGGGTTTCCCCTGTGGATTCCCCTCTGTTCACAAGGCTCTTCCCAAGCAGTTATCGGCGTTCTCCTCTCATGCCGCCATCTTTGATCTCCTGTTGCCTTTTTTAGAATCATTGATTATCCAATAGATTAACTTGTTTATGCATAGACATTTGAATTTAATAATGAATCCTGTGCCAACTCAATGCAGTAAATTTAATTATAATTGTATCCCTTAAAAAAGAATAAGCAAATAGATGTTGTGTTTTAAACTTGGTTAAGCGTAGATAACCATACTTTCTGTTAATCTATCCTCTGGGTAAGGCTACTCTTTAAAGATACATTCAACTAGGTATCTAAATTATATTTGATCACATTTAAATTTGCTTTGAATGCCTAGGGAATCCATGTGTCATCGTAAAAAAAGGTCTACTGGTAAATCAATATTAGTATAAATGTCAGGGAGTTGGGGTGGAATATTGTGAGGCAGGATTCTGAATCTGAATTTTGGAAATGTTGGTTTAAACAAGTTAGTTACTGGTGTTTTATTCAGCTTTATTTTGATTTGTTTTAAGACTTTGGTGAGACCTTTAGATGGTAACAGGCATTGTAAAATTTTTAGCAGAGATGTAATAGTATACAGTTCTTCCTATGTTTACATGGCCAAAAGGTTAAATAAATGAATACATACATACATACATACATAAATTCCCTTGCTATAGCAGTGAACCAGATAGGTATGCTGTCTGCCTGCAGAGTTTACTATAGTAAAAAAGTAAAAGGTTTGTTACATGTTGCCTCAAATAAATGACAACTTGGAAGCATAATATAAGTTAAATAATATTACTTAACTTTTATGTAAACCTGACCCTAAAGTATCATGTTGCATTAAAAAGTCTTTATATGTCCTATGATTGAAAATGACCACATACTTAGACATATTGTAATTGTTTCCTATTGAAATTAACTTCATTATAAATTTTTAAGTCCAAAATAAAATTTGTAAATCATTTATAAAAAATTATTTTCTTCTTTTCAATTTTCCTCAACTGAATTATGAACTACTACTAAAATAAAACAAAATATAAAAAATAAGAGAATTACCGGTAGGATTTTTCACAGATGTGACTAAGTGAATGAATTAGAATATTCCTATTTGTTTGTACAGCAATTACATCATTACACTTCACAGGATAAACATCCTTAACAAATCATGCATATTGTTCCCATATTTCTATACAGAGGATCACAAGGTCGGTTCAGATCATAGTCTTTGATAAGAATTTCTGTTTGCAGCCTCAGAAACCAGAATTGTTCTTTTTTTCTGGTCATTTCTCTCCACTCCCTAATGCTATTTAGATAATAAGATAAATACCATCCTGTCATTTGAATTTGGCCAAGTTAAAGTACGTGAAATAAAATTTTATTTTTATTATCCAATACAGTTCTTACTGCAAAGAGAAAACAAAAGTAATATGTAGAAAATTGAAAAAAAAAAAAAAGAAATTTTAATATGCTATGCTGGCTCACATTATTTTTATATTCACTTTATTCTAATATACTAATAAAGAGTTTATAATGTCTCAATGTCATAAATCCTATCTTATTTTATAGATATTCGGAATCCCCCCTCCATTTATGTTACTATGATTTTCAGACCAATTATATTTTTAAAACTGAAGCTGTACATTCTTTTTTTCTGAGTAGGTCATATAATATTTGTTTTATTTATACATTTCATTTATTTAGGGTGCTTTTTTCAGGTTTGGTGTTAGTCATAACTAATGCAGATTTCATTCAATGTTCAGAGTATAGATTTTAACTCAAAGCTTGTTTTACTCTTTGTAGTTGGCATTTGGTTTGTTGCCTTTTAGAATCATTGATTTAACCAACAGATTAATTTGCTTACACATGGACATTTTAATTTAATGATGAATTTTCTATCAACTCAATGCAATAAATTTAAATTTATCCCTTAAAAAATAACAGGTTAATAGATGTTGTATGTATAGCTTAGTTAAACATACACAACCATAGTTTCAGTTAATCTATCCTCCGAGTAAATTCTCTAAAGATGCACTCAAGTAGGTACATACATTTGATCAGATTTAAGTGTGTCTTGGATGCTTAGAAAATCCATGTGTCTTCATAAACATCCCAATGTATAACAAATTCATTGCAGTAAATTTGTTCTGATAACGTCACCTACAACTCGCATTCTTTCTGGTTAGCTGCCAAATAAAATAAATAAATAAAAGATATAAAAAAATAATAATTATTACCATATTCTATGACTGTAGTATGAAAGAAATAAACTGGACTGATCATAAAACATTGAGTCTAGTGTAAAACAGTTTGGATTGGACAGAACTGACTTTATTTGCTGGCTCTGCCCTTGACAAGGTAATTCATAACTTCAGTTCAAAATCTATATAATAGGGATAGATATATTTTGGAGCAATAAATTTAAAAATATATAAAACTTGGTTGAAATCACATTTAGATTATTAATCTGTGTGCTGTTTTCTTCCCCTTGGACTCAGTTTTTCCTTCTTTTCTTCCTTCCTTCCTTCCTTCCTCCCTTCCTTCCTTCCTTCTTTTTTTTTATTCTACTTCATGTACCTCTTCTTTTTTTACCCTGCATGGTTAGATTTGAGTAATGCATGTTTGTTTGTTTTTTAAGAAGGTTTTTTCAAAAGCAAAACTAGATAAATGTTTATTTAAGAAAGTAACAGGATAAGGAGAAGGATCACCAGGGCCTTAGAAATTCAGGTTCTCAGGAACTGAAAAACAAAACAAAACTGAACTCTTTATCTTTGGTAAGCAAGATGAGTGGGGGACCAGATGTGGATGGTTAAGTCCAGGTATCAGGAATTTGTGTGGAAACAAACTCAGGTCCAGAATGCAAGTTTTGTTACTATCCTCTGGCTAGCACATAGCCTGCTACCCACTGGTCATTCACTTTGGAGTAATGATTTTTTGTATTTGCTGAGAAATTTTACTTAGTGGACTAATAATTTAATGAATCCTAAAAGCCAATATAACAGAGATTGAGAGAACCTGAACATCTTTTGTATAATAACTTGTAAAGGGAAAACTTAGCCCTGAAAGATAGGAACAGGACAGAACGCATTTGAACTTCTAATCTAGGCTGCAGTAGAATAGAAATGTGCTTCTGCAATGGTCAGCAATTGTCTTTCTTTCACTTCAACATATTATAAATTGATAAATTTGTAACATATAGTAAAATAAATAAAAAAATAAAGCAGTTAGGTCCTTATGGCCTAAAGTAGAAGTTATTGCAGGTTTAAAGTATCAAGATACATATCATTCTTAGTGTGACACATTAAAAAATAACCACATATTTATCTAAAACAATAAAATAATTACATGTTTATGAATTTGTTAGTAAAGATAAGTCAAAATGGTAAAATCTGGTATTACTTTCTTGGGAGTGCTCCGATACCTAATTATAATGTAATCAGTTATCAAGAAAATTTCTTATGTAATATCTAGGGATAGTGGACTATTAGACTTGAAATATATTGTGTGTATTTTTTAAAGAGATTTTCACATTTAAAAAGACTAGTTGAAAGATATATGGAGTTAATTTTTAGCCTCATAAAATGTAGCATAAATTTAGAAGCTAAAATTTTCTATTGTCATAAGAGTTTTGAATGCTTTTTTATTATAAAAATTATAAATGCATTTTAGAAATGAAAACTTTTCCAATATACAGACTTCTGGGGAAATAGTTTTCAAATAGCTAGAGGAGCTTAATCTCCCTTCTCATTGTATTCAGCAGACTTGTAGGTACACATGATCTTTGTTATATTATGTTATGGGATCGTGATTCATAACCACAGTGATACAATGACATTTATTCAGTTTAGATCAATTTGGCAGCATAAATTTTTAGTTTATCCCAAGGTTATCTCTTGAGTAAATAAATACATCTTGCCAGTTTATGCATCCTGCTATTTTATGTGCTTTCCTTGAAAGAACAATTCTGTATGGTTTGTTCCATCTTAAATCACAGTTGCTTTACTGGATTGTAAATGAGCTCAAAACAATTCAAAATTTGTGAAGTATACTTGAATTAACAAATAACTACATTTAGTGAGGAATATGCTTGGGTGTTTTAATAAGTGAAAGTTTAGAAATATTAGAAAAAAAAGGCTGTTTTAGAAATATAGCTAACTGCCAGGTATCAACAAAGGTTTACTATCAGTATTTAGAACTCACAAGGGCACAGATATATTCACCAAGCCAAGCAAGATAGGTTGTTAGGAATATCAATTGTGTTAATTACTAAGTCTGACATGCTCAAATATCTTGATACTGATTTGGGGTTTTTAGTAGTTCATACCTGAAGGCAAATCAGTGGAAGCATCAGGTAAATTATACCATTATTTATTAATGGGAACACCTGTGGAAAATGTACCTCAACATGATAAAGTTCATATGTCACAAACCCAGCATGAACATAATGCTTAATGCTGAAAACTTTTCCTCTAAGATCAGAAACAAGACAAGGATGCCCACTCTTGTTACATGTATTTAACATAGCATTAAAACTCATAGCCATAACAACTGGGCAAGGAAAATAAATAAAGAGCATCAAAATTGAAAAAAAAAAGAAGTAACACTGCCATGATATTACGTAGAGAGAACACTAAAGACTCTACCAAAAATTGTTTCAATAAAAGAATTCAGAAAGTTGCAGAATTCAAAATGATATGCAAAAACCTGTTGCATTTGTGCACATTAACAACAAACTATCAGAAAGAGAAATGGAGAAAACAATCTAAGTTATAATTGTAATAAAAAGAATATAATACCTAAGAACAAATTTCATCAAAGAGGTGAAACACCTCTACTTTGAAAACTGTAAGATAGTGATGAAAGAAATTGAAGACAGAAATAATTAGAAAGATATTCTGCGCTCATAAATTGTAATAATTAATATTTAAAAAATATTATCCAACACAGTCTACAGATTTAATGCAATCCCTAGCAAAAGTCCAATATCGTGTTTCACAGAAATAGAACAAACCATTCTAAAATGTGTATGGAACCCAAAAGACCCAAAATAGGCAAAGCAATCTTGAGAAAGAAGATCAAAGCTGGAGGGATCATGCTTCCTGATTTCAAACTATATTACAAAGTTAGAGTAATAAAAAAGTATAGTATTTGGCATAAGAACAGTCACATAGATCAATGAGATAGAATAAAGAATGCAAAAATAAACCCATGCATATATGGTCAAAAAATTTATGACAAAGGAGCCCATATTACACAGTGGGGAATGAAAGTCTCTTCAATAAATGATGTTGAGAAAACTAGAAAGCCATATGCAAAGAATGAAACTGGGCCATTATTTCACTACTTACAAAAACTAACTCAAAATAAAGTAAAAATCTGAAATCATAAAATTCATAGAAGAAAACATATGCATAAGCTAGCTCATTGACATCAGTCTTGGTGGTGTTTTTTGGTAGTTGTTTATTTAATTTATTTTTTTTTTTTTGTATTTGACACCAAAAGCAAAGCCAAAAAAAGTAAAAATTAACAAGTGGGACTATATCAAAATAGAAGCTTCTCTACATGGCAAAGGAAACCAGCAAAAACTGAAAAGGCAACTTGATGCGTGGGAGAAGGTATTTGCCAAACATATATCTACTAAGGGATAAATATCTGAAATATATAGAGAACGCCCACAACTCAGTAGCAAACAGACAAACAAATAAAAACTTATTAAAAATATAAAGGATCTGAACAGACATTTTTCTACGACCTACTGATGGCCAATAGGTACATGAAAAGATGCTCAACATCACTGATCATCATGAAAATGCAAATGAAAACTATTTTGAGAAATCAAGTCACACCTGTTAAAATGACTATTATAAAAAAATACAAGAAATAACAGGTTTGGGCAGGGAGGATGTAGAGAAAAATGAATTCTTGTGCATTATTGATGAGAATGTCAATCGGTACAGTCAATATGTAAAAAAGTATAGAGGTATTTCAAAAAATAAAAAAAATGAAAGTATTTCATAAACAAGGAGTTATAATTTGGGGAATTAACCCCCTACTACAATAACCAAGACCTGGAAATACCTAAGTGTCCACCAATGGAGAATGAATAGAGAGACACAACCCGCACATACAAGCCACACAACAAAATATTATTCAGCCATAAAAAGAATAAAATCTTGCTATTTATGACAAAATAGATAGAGTAAGAGATAGATATCAAATGATCTCACTTATATGTGGAATTTAAAAGAACAAAACAAAACGTGAGCTCCCAAATACAGAGAACAAATTAAATTAGTGGGAGGAGGTAGCAATGAGTGAAGGAAGTCAAAAGGTATAAATTTCCAGTTACAAAATAAATAAGCCATGGGGATGTAATGTAGAGCATGGTTACAATAGTTAATAATACTGTCTTGCACATTTAAAAGTTCCTAAGATAGTAAATCTTTAAAGTTCTTATCAGAAAAAAAATTGTAATTATGCATGCTGACATTAACTAGACTTTTAATGGCTATCATTTCATGATATATGCAAATATCAAATAATTATATTGTACACCTGAAACTAATATAATGTTATATGTCAATTGTACCACAAAAAATACTTTTTTAAAGACATATTTTATTGTTTGAGACAATGTGAGTGAAAGAGAGAGAAAGAAGGGAGAGGGCCTGAGCCAGTGGTCGGCAAACTGCGGCTTGCGAGCCGCAGCGAGTCGCAGTTTGCCGACCACTGGAGCATTCTCCATATTTGTACATCATTAGTTGTGACATAGTTTCATTCCACACAGGTGGATGTGGGGCCAGGACCAAACTGTGGTCCTCACACAATGGAAAACAAGAACCTTCGCTGCCATCCTGGTGGTTAGAGTTGTGTCACAGTTCAACATATGGATTTGCATGGGCCAGGGCCCGGATCTGAACCTCAACACACTGAGCATCCTGGCATTCTTATAACACAAAAAATTTAAAAACCCACTTAAAAAAAATATAGGTAATTTTATTTTAAAATAATTTCAAAAATGTTTGTTTAATATTTATTGACCATGGGTCATATAATTTTTATATGCTTTAAAAACGAATATGCAGGGGAAGCCGGGATGGCTCAGTGGGTTGAGCGCTCACTTTGCAGTGCCGGGGACCAGGGATCGAATCCCGGCCCCGGCCTGTGCGGAACCATATGCTGAACTGGGAGCTCCCCCAGTTCAGTTCTCTCTCTGTCTCTGTCTCTGTATCACTCTCTGTCTCTGTCAAAAAATAAACAAATAAATAAATAAATATTTAAAAATGAATATGCACATACTGATCTGCGTGCTGCATTTTTTTACAAAGGGGTACACAAAGAAGTCTGCAGAAAACTGCTGGAAGGAGGCAGCAACAGCTCAGTGTGGGCCACGCAGCTCCAGCCTTGTGCCTGTGGTGTGGAAAGGCACCAGGATTGGGGATGAGGAACTGGTGGTGATGTGCTCAGGCCTCCTAGAACAGGTGGGGGAGCAGGAATTGAGCTTACAAGGTATCTGAGAGGCAAAAATCTCAGGATTTTTGGAGCGGCATCAGTCACCTAGACCCACTCCTGCACCAAGGACAGACAACTCGTAAGGCTCTGCCCCCTCCTATCTTAGGACAAAGCCCTGTCCTGCTCCTGGGTTCCTGTTCCCAGAACTACTTACCTTCCTGCCTTCTGCCTCTATTGAGAGTTGCAATTCTATCAGTTTTTCTTTGGGGAGGGAAGGGAGATGATTAACCCCATTTTCCAAATTTCTAATTTTAAATCACAGCATCAAAACTAGACACATCCATAAGCATGATTTCACTCCAACCACTTTTGATTTTCCCAAACACCCATTCCATGGCAGCCTGAAGTGGGTAGCAACAGAGCAGCTTGTTTCAGGAGCCCATGGGGAGAGAACCCTTTTACACACAGGGCACCTCACTCATGCTCCAAGGAGAAAGAGGCAGGGATGCTGCTCCTTACGTGCTATGGGTGCAGGTCAAAGTCACTCTCTAAGAGCCTCTGTTTCCTCACTGTACCAGGACTAGGCTGGCAGAACAAGGTTCCTGAGTTTGAGCAGTGGGAATTGAAGACAGACCCACCCCTCAATAAGGACAGCACCGAATAGCTTTATTAGTTATCTTATATAGCAGGGGTGGCCAACTTTTCTGTATATAAGATCTACTTTTTATCTTAAAAGTGTGTTGCGATTGACTTGTTGTCATAGGCGTAGTATAAGGGGGAAGAAGGGGTGTGAAATGCATACTATGTTTATACACTGTGTTTCAGTATAAGGTGCATTCCAGCGAGGTATGGGTAGATAAGTAAAATATATGTTCAAAAGTATTTTGTATTTTTTAAATCGCTTATTAAGTTTTCGAGATATAGGCTCATGAAGAAAATAAATTTCCAGACCCAACTTTTGATAGCAGTATTCCGTACATGCGGTACCTAAAAAATTCGATTTTCCGACACTTTTTCAAGATAGATTTTTACTAACTTAAAATGCAATTTAATTTTTTATCAACTGCAATGTACAAGTTGTACTATTTGTTCACAAATATGAAAAAGTTGTTATAAAAATGCACAGTATGGCTGATCATTTGATTTCAATATTTCACTTTCGTGTTCTTTTTTTTGGGCCAGGAAAATTTATCATGAAAGAATAATATGA
>PVKE010040868.1:0-14415 GCA_004027555.1 Craseonycteris thonglongyai | reverse complement strand
AGTGCATAGTTATTTCTATTTTACTTTTTGACAGATAGAGAGAGAGACAGAGACAGAGACAGTTAGAGAACCAAACTGTGGGAACTCCCCAGTTCAGCATGTGGGTCCTGCCTGGGCCGGAGCCGGGATTCGATCCTCGGTCCTCATGGCCTCAAAGCGAGCGCTCAACCCGCTGAGCCGTCCCGGCTTTCCCCATGAATAATACTCTTAATAAGCATATATATATATATATATATATATGCAACCAGTTATTGTAAGATATTGAGTCAATGAGTGGTTTTGCCATTTCCAAGAACTTCTTTCCATCTTTTATTGTCAAATCTCCCTTTGGCATTCTTTAATGACAACTTGGACAAATGCCCTGACTCTTTTGTCACTGTTGATTATTAAAAGTTCAATCTAGTACAAACTTCAAACTCAGTTTCAATATAAATCTCATCTCCTCCCTGTCCTCTCCTAAAGCAGTTCAAACACATGGATCTGTAGCAGGGAGAGGCCACACAGTCCCCTTTCTCTGGTCTTCTCCACTCTAGGGGAGGGGGTAAAATCCAGTCTAGTGATGATTCTGCCTCTTCCTTTGTATGAGGCCTAATTTTTCTGTTGCCCAGAATAAGAAATCTTATCTAACTAGTTAGTTTTGGTGGTTTGGAGGTTCCCTGGTCTCGCTCTGGTTCAGCCTTGTTCTGTGGGCTTATCCTGCTCCTACAAGTCCAGAATCTCAGCCCTACTCCACACAGAGAAAAGAAAGTTTCTCACCAGAAGCTCACTTCCCACAATACTGAGCTTCTAGGACCGAACTGGGATGAAACAGTGAGACACTCACCTCAAGCAAAAATTTAAGGAGACACCCTAAAACTCAGTAATCATGATAAATACTACTTTCATGTAACACTTTCAAAAATCAAAATTAAGACAAAAAATGTGATAAACCAGACACCAGAATTTTCAATAAAGATCTACATGGCAGATTTTTCCCTTTGCCTTGGGGTCCAAAATGGCCCTGGGATGTCCTGGTTTTGACCACCTCTTACTCTCACTTGCACAGTTCTTTTACATAGTTAGAAGAGAGAAGGTTAAGGTAGCAGGGTCAGTTCTGCTCCTCATAGTAAGTGAGCCCCAAGGAAGGTATATGGCTTTCGCTCTTCATGGGTTCTTATGCAAAGATACAAACTTAGTGCCTCCTTGTTTACAACAGATGCCCTTACCTTCGGGCCAATTCAAGGGCATTACCAAAAGCCCAGCACTGGTTTTGTTGTTTTTTGTTTTGTTTTGTTTTGTTTTGTTTTTAGAGAGAAACTAGAGAGCACCTACAACAAATACAAAATATATACATAATGCATTATAAAAATCTCCATATTCTAGATTCTAAAGCATCAGTAAATTACAAAAGAACGATAAAGATTGTTTTTAAGTGCCAATATTCAGCTGCTTTTGCCCTACAAAGATGGTAATTTCATTTTGTCCAAACTAATACATCTCATAAGCTATATATTATCTGGCCATGCTGTATACTGAAAGCCATTAACAAAAAGGAGAGATTGAAAAATATTTCTGAAATATTTAATGTAATTACTAAAAAGAAAAATTTGCTTTCAGCAAGCTTGGTTTGGACTAAGCTTCTTCCCATTCAAATCTACTACAAAACCTATACAAGAAATATTTAAAAAAATAAAATAAAACATTAAAGATCAACATATACAGACAGAGCTTGACACTAAACCCCTCCAGAGAAGAAAGGCACTTGGTGAGATCCAGAATCACCTAGCTTTTTTCCCCGTGGGCATTCACAAATGTTAGCATAAGGGAACAGAATCGTAGCAGAAAGTGTAGGTTTACAGTAGTCTAAGAAGACAGAACTTGAAGTTTAAGATAGTTGAAGCAGCTGGGATTTGAAGGGTAAAATCCTGAGAGAAGAAAACCACAGGGAAGTTAACCTAGAAATCTCCATTAAAACTCCATTTGAGGCTTTGGGCAATTTATAAGCTATACACAGGGTTAGGCTCCAAAAAAACTATCAGGCACCAGCATCTAGAAGGACAAAAGGCTGAGCACGGATTTTAGAAGCCTTGTGGTTCTGGGGAGATGGAGAAAATGATTTAAGTGCTGCCAACACGGAATGGTCCTGCTAAACATTCCAGGCTCTCAGTTGAGTCATTGGAAAGTCTATACCCTAGGAGTAAAGACACAATGAAATAGAACAGCTCTAAACTCAATCTTCAATAGGATTAAGGTGATCTGTATGTACTCTCTGTTGTCAGATCTTAACCCTTTTAGAAGGGAGATAACACCATCCAGACCCTCTATAATTTAATGCGATTAATATACAATGTCCAACATTCAACCAAGAAGTATGTGGCATGTTAAAAAAGAACCAATTGATCAAAAGCCAAGAAAAAACAGACCTACAGATGATTCAGATGTTAGAATTATTAGAGAGGGACATTAAAATAACTATGTTCAAGAAAATAGAACAACATATGGAGGATTTCAGCAGGCCGTTGTTATCTATATTAAACGTTCAAATAAAATGCATAGAACTGGGACATATAATAACTTAAATTAAGAATTTAAGAAGTAGACTTAATAGCACATTACACATAGAAAGCAGTTTTAGAATACAGGTAAATTTAAAGCATCTAGATTGACATACAGAGAGAAATAGAGAGACGTTGGGAAGAGGATTTAAGAGACATGAAAATGCCCCACATGTGCAATTGAGGGCTCATCAAAAAAGGGGCGGGAACATGAAACAGAAACAACATTTGAAGAAAGACTGCTTGAGAATTTCAAAAACTGAAAGGCGTAAAACCACAGATTGAGTAATCTTTAAAAACCCAAGCAGGATAAATATAAAAAGGCAAAAAGAAAAAGAGAAAAGGCAAAGAGAGAAAGAACGGAAAAATCTTGAAGATAGTCAGAAGGGGGAGGAAATTGACATATTGTCTCCAACAATAATAAATCCTGAAGCTGCTTTAGCAACAAAAAACAATGGCTGTCAAAAGACAATGGAAAGACTTCTTTAAAACACTGAAAGTGAAGCTGCCGGGAGAGAGATTCAAGATGGCAGAGTAGGCAAACACCATGCCTGCTTCATTCTGTGAACACATTAAATTACAACTAAATTATTGAACAGCCAACCTGGAGAATCATCTGAAGTCTAGCTGATCAGGAATGTTATAACTAAGGACACAAAGGAGAGGAGGCCACGTCAAGAATGGTGAAAGAGGGGCAGATGCGAAAGGAGCCAAACCTCCGGTGGTGGTAGAATCAGGAGGGATATCTCAGCCATGGTGGTTCCTCCCAGAGGAGCCAGGGATTCTAACCCAGAGCAGTGGTGCTGGGCAATGTAAGGGCCAGTTGCCTGGGTGAAACCACAAAAAAGGTCGATACAAAACCCATGACCAGGAATAAATGGTCCTTTGGTGGGGATTATGGCATTCATGATTTATGAAAAATTATTCTTGGAAAGCCATGATCACTGAGATCCGTGTAACCAAGGTAACCGCAATTCAGGTACAGAAACTAATGCTCCCTGATAGTTACCCATAAAAGCTCTCCCAACTCCCCAGAGGTGGCTGACCCTCCTTTCAGAGTCAGCCCAGCAGGTCTCTTTAATAAACTTGCTCACTTGCCTGAACTCTTGGTGTGTTCCTTTCTCCATGAACCTTTCAGGAAAAGGAGCCGCCACAACATCTGGCTGTGAAAAGCAGTGGGGACTTTGAATGTCTGGTTGGGATGGAAGGCTGCGGGAAACCTAGAGATCCTCTTAAAGTGCCCACATAGACTCAGTCACTCATGGGTACTCACTCTGGGCTGCAACAGAGGGACGGTGACTCCAGGGGCATTAGACACATGTGCAGGCAGACTGAGGTTTGTGGCTTTGAGGTAAGAAGTAGAGGACAGTCATTGTTTTCCCTGGGTGGGCCCCATACAACTGGTTGGTGGGTGCCGTCTTTCCTGTGTTGCTCCTGCCTGCATACAGCCAAATCTGAACCTGATTGGTCTAATGAGCTTTGTTCCCTCGGCCCTGTTGACTCACTGGGACCCCACCCCACCCAACTGCTCCAACACCAGAGGTACTTTGTCCAGTGAATAGCCAGCCCCATCTGCACTGCAATCTTTCTTGGAAAACAATTTAAGTCCACAGGTCCCAGGCAGGCAGCTAGCAGCATTAGTGTGCTCTGAGACTTTTGCTAAGTAGTTCCAGGCACAGCATTGGCACCAAACCAGAATCTACAGGAGCACACAATGCCAGTGACTAGGGAGACAGTGCCAGGGCCCCACAGAGCACCTACTACATAAGGCCAACCATCAGTACTGGGAGACGTAGCAAATCTACTTAATAAAACAAAAATAAATACAGACAGGCATCCAAAATGAGGAAAGAAAGAAACGTATCTCAAATAAAACAACAGAAAATTCCAGAAGAAGAAATAAACAAGATGGAGGCAAGCAACCTATCAGATACAGAGCTCAAAATGATGGTTATAAGGATGCTCAAGGAACTCAGTGAGAACTTCAACAGAGAGATAGCAAATATAAAAAAGTACATAGAAATGATGAAAAAAGAACCAGTCAGAAATGAAAAATACAATGAATGAAATTCAAAATGCAATAGAAGGAATCACCAGCAGACTAGCGGGAACAGAAGATGGAATCAGAGAATTGGAAGCCAAGGTAGCAGAAAACATCCAGTCAGAACAGCAAAAAGAGAAAAGAATTGAAAAAAAAATGAGATAAGTTTAAGGGGCCTCTGGGACAATAGGAAGCATAACAATATTCACATCATAGAGAGAAAGCAAGGAATTGAGAAACTATTTGAAGAAATAACGACTGAAAGCTTTCATGACCCGGCGAAGAAAACAGACACACAAACTCAAAAAGCACAGGGAGACCCAAACAAGATAAACCCAATAGACCCACACCAAGACACATCGTAATTAAAATGTCCAGGTTAAAGATAGAGAATCTTAAAAGCAGCAAGAGAAAAGCAAATAGTAACTTATAAGGGAGCTCCCATAAGACTGCCAGCTGATTTCTCAACAGAAACTTTGCAGGCCAGAAGGGTATGGCAGAAAATATTCAACGTTATGAAAAGCAAGGACCCACAATCAAGATTACTCTACCCAGCAAGGCTATCATTCAAAATTGAAGGACAAATAAAGAGCTTCTCAGACAAGAAAAAGCTCAAGGAGTTCATCACCACCAAACCAGTATTATAAGAAATGTTAGAGGGACTACTTTAAGATATGGCGGGGGGAGCAAAACCATGAATAATAAAATGGCAATAATTACATATCAACAATCACCTTCAATTTAAATGGATTAAAAGCTCCAAAGACTTGGAGGGTATTGCACGGAATGGAGTGACAAACAGAGGAAGACAGATGGAAGTTGACCTTGCTTATAGGTGAAATCCAAAGAAGAAAATAAACAAGAGAGGTTCATAAATATAGAAAACATTAGGTTTGTTACCCAATTGGGAGGAGATTTGGGGAGGGGGTGAAAAAAATGGGAAGGGACTAGAAAGTTCAGTTTGGTGGTTACAAAGTAATAGTTATGAGGATGCAGGTAGGGTATAACATGGGAATATAGTTAATAATGTGCAACAATTATGGGTGCTATCAGATGAGTACTAGATTTGTTGGGGTGATGAGAGGGGGTGGAAGAGAGGAAGAAATTATAAATTCACAGTCACAAAATAGTCACTGGGATATAAAGTGCAGCATTGGGCATATAGTCAATAACAGTGTAATAAGTATATATAATATCAGATGAATATATTGAAATAAGGATTTTGTAAGTTATATAAATGTCGCATCACTATGCTGTCCACCTAAAACCAATATAATACTGTAGGTCAAATGTAATGGAAAAATAAAAATAAATGAGAAAAAAAAATCTAAGAGAAAATACTGAAAGTGACACCAATCTATAATTTAATAGCCAATCAAAATATTCTTCAAAATTGAGATGAAAAATCATCTCCTTATGCTAGAAATAAAAGCACGCTCAAGACATTATTGAGGGGATGCCGGAATGGCTCAGTGAGTTAAGCGCTCTCTTTGCAGCCCCAGTCCAAGGATCAAATCTCAGGCCCCGCCCATGTGGACCCCTATGCTGAACTGGGGTGTGGCCTCCAGTTTGGTTCTCTCTGGGGTGAGCTTCCCATGTGAGAGTCCCCCCCGGTTTGGCCCCCAGTTCGTGGAGGCGTGTGTTCCATGTGGGAGGCCCCTGCCTGGTTCCTGCCCTGCATGACCCCCTGGCCACCTATGTGGAACAAAACTGTGTCAAAAACTGATGACGTACAGCTATGGAGACTGCTCTGGACCCTCCCCCTTCTCTGTCTCTCTCTGTCTCTGTCTCTGTCTCTCTCTCTCTCTCTCTGTCAAAAACAATAAAATAAATCTTAAAAAACACAAAAAAAGAAATGATTGAATACATTTTAAAAGGACACAGGAACCAACCTAAGGGGGCTCCTCCCATTAGTCAAATCTAGAACTATTTAACATCAAGATAAATAATGACACTAAGGAATTATACCACATTGAATAAAATAAGAATTCTTGAGTTGGTAAATATATAATAAATTAAAGTAGATTGTTAACCAAAAAATGTAGAGGGAATAATGGAGTTAGAAAATTACCATTTGCAACCATTATATTAATAATTGAATCAGTCAAGAATCATCAATGTCTAATAAAACTACTTTGTGAAAATTTGATGAGGACATAGGATATTTAGATGGTCTCCAAATATCTTCCCACAAATTACTTATGAATTACAAAGCAACATCATGTACCTTCCAATGTGATGCACTGAGAAGGGAGGATATGTCACTTATGTATTATTTCTGACAAAAAATGTATTACTTGGCTCTAAAACATAAGGAAACCAAGCGTGAGAAACAGGCTGCAAAACATCTGACCCATGTCCTTCTAAAATGTTACCCCTATAAGGGACTTAGGAATCTGGTATAATATTTTGGGCCAACTAGACATAATGAAGACAGAAGCTAAAGCAATGGCAATGAAGGTTTTGGGGAGAGATCACAAACATGAAATATAAATTCTACATTTTGAGCATTTAGAGATATTTATTTGTGGCAGGAAAGGATAATAAAGATGTCCAAATTTTCCAGCTGAAGTATTTACCCAAAATGAGATTTAGAATAGTACTTTTGATGGATTGCATTTTGTTGTAGAAGCAGACTTACTGTGAGGGGCCCAGGTACCATCCAAATAAGGTTACCTGGCTGGTGGTTGTTTGAAGGATGAGCTCAAGTCTGAAGACACAGATAGACAGGGAGCGATCTGCTTGTAGGGAGTGGTTGAAGCCATGCAACCAGGTGAGACAATCCAGGTGAGCATAAAAAAATAGTAAGAAAGAAAGATGAACCTAGGGACCACCAAAGGACTAAGTAAAGAAAGAGGAGGAGTCAAAACATAAATAAATAAAATAAAAGGAAGGACCAGAGAATTTAGACAAGAACAAGGTGGCTTTGGTGTTGAAGAAATCAAGGAATTTGAGTATTAAGACAATGCATCAGGCACATCAGATGTCAACTTTGCCTACTTGTCAGCTCATAGGAATGACTAACACTTGATTCTTGCGCTCACAAAGCCCAAGTGTGTCAGAGGGAAAGACAAAAGCAACAACGCAAAACATTTAAAACCTTGACCTTCAATCTACACAGCACACAATGGAAGAAAAATATGGAGGCCATGCAATGGGAACACAAAGGCAAGACATTTCAACACTCCTAAGATGTTAGGGACTGGGTCCCCAGGACACTGGTGCATCTCTGGGTTCTCCTGAATGAGTAGTTAATGAGTGTGCTGGCACTTATTTCACGCTGTTCATTACTAAGTCCGGGACAATCACTGGTATGCTTAAATGAACTAAGTTTCTGCCCTCAGAGGCTCGTGAGAACTTACGAATGGGTATCTTACTGTTTACAATGTGCAGCCTATTAACTACTTTTTATCCCCAGTCATTCTTTTTCCTCAAGAAAATCGAGAGAATCTTTTCCATATTTGGTCCTTCTTTCATTTTTGGTCTTTTTCTGATCACGGCGTTATTTGGAAACTGTGAAGGAAAGGGTATTGCAGCTCCAGGAATCCTGTGCCAGGTCATGGGAACTTCAGGTAACTTGGTGAGACATGCAGTAGTTTAGTGCCAGTGGGAGAGTGACAAGAGACACAATTGTAAACTAAGGCAGGGATCCGATCAAGAAGACTACTGGCACTTGGGTGTGATGGAGTAGTGGAGACAAATGAGGAAATCAGAGGACAAGTATGCAGATGATGCTTAAAAGGTGTCAGGTACTGTTCTGTGTTCTATACTTATTAACTGATTCTTCCCACATCTCAGACAGCTTACATCAGTAGCCTTATTTTACAGATGAGGAAACTGAGGCACAAAGAGAATCAGTTACTTGCTCAAATAGTTTTAGTAAATGGTGGAGCTAGGACTTAATCCCAGGAAGTATAGCTCTGGAATCTGTCTGTGCCCTTAGACAGCAGGAATCAGACACTAAATAATGACAATTATGATAAGTGCTGAGCATAAAGGGCATGAGAACCTTTCCCAGAAGGGGAAACCTTAAACAAATTGAGGGCAAATGATCTTCCCATGATCATACCTCATCAGTAGTTGAGCTGAGTTTAAAATGGGCAGCTTCAAACTTATAGGACAGTCCTGGTCTCCTTTCTCTTCTCTGGTGTTACATCCTTTGATGGGACAAAATTGAAAAGGAAGCAAGGAATTAACAATGCATCAACCCATAGTACCTTATTGTGGAACAGAAAGAGATCTCAATGGCAAGACAATGATTTTGAGTCTTGCTTCAGTCCTTAAAAACTGTGAGGGGAAGCCGGGATGGCTCAGCAGAATGAGTGCTCATCTTGCAGACCCGGATCTGAGAATCAAATCCCAGCCCTGGACCATATGGATCCATAAACTGAACTGGAGTGTGCCCCCAGTTCAATTCTCACTGGGGCAAGCCTCCTATGTGATAAGCCCCTGGTTTGGCTCCTGCCCCAGCGGTGCTTCTCATGTGGGAGGCCCCTGGCTCTCAGGGGTGTGCCTTCCATGTGTGACATCCCCAGCAGGTTCCTTCCCTGAGCAGCCCTGAGCCCCCCACCCAGTTCCTACCCTGCACAGCCCCCTGCCCACCTGTGGAATGAAACTATCTAGAAAACAAATGATATGCAACTATGGAGACTGTTCTGGGCCTTTCCCCTTCTCTCTGTCTCTACCAAAAACAATAAAAATAAATATAAAAACTGTGAGACTCCACAAGGATTCATGGAACTCTGTGCTTTGTTTCCCTGCTTTGTAAAATGAGAATGTGGTACCAGATAATTATTGTAGCCTTAGCACCTATCACATTTTGTGACCTTAGCTCCAACTGACCTTTCAGTGAGATTGTCGATACTTCCCAGTTACCTAGAAATTTTACATTTGTCAGAGGCCACAAAACCACATTGTATAAAAGAATCATGTATTTTAAATGTATGTGATGCTCAAAAAATAGTTACCCTTTAAGAGATAAAGCTATATAGCTGTAAGAAGTAAAACCTGTTCTGTTCAAATGAGGACACCTATAGCAGAACACTTCAAACCAGCGGTGTCCAACCTTTTGGCTTCCCTGGGCCACAAAGAAGAATTACCTTGAGCTACATATAAAACACACTAACACTAATGATAGCTGATGAGCTAAAATGAAGATCACAAAAACAATCTCATAATGTTTTCAGAATTTGTGTTGGGCCTCTTTCAAAGCCATCCTGGACTGCAGGTCAGACAGACCTGCTCTAAACTATTTAAAATATTTGTTCTGACTACCGCTAAGTAGAGAAAATACCTATCAGTGTGTGACTGTGCCTAGCATCCTGTCTAGGTATTATAGACACTTGATCAACATTCATTATTGCCCTTCGATATCACCCATTAGCTTCCGCCTTCACACTTATCTTCTGGTGGTTGCTTTGTCATGAATTTGTTAGCTTATTTATTCTCACTAAAGGAGCTTTGGCAATTTTGCAATTACTTGTCTCTCTTCAAAGTTCTCTAGCCCCTTACTAATGTTTGTACTTTTATTTCATTGTTTGACAGAGACAGAGAGACGGTAAGAAGACGGGGGCCCCAGAGCAGTCTCCACATCCGCACATCATTGGTTCCAACATAGTTTCATTCCAGAGGTTGGTGCGGGGCGCACAGGGCGAGAACTGAACAGAGGGAAGCTCGCCCCAGTTCAGCACGTGGGTCCTCACCGGCAGGGCCCTGCAGGAACTCAATCCTCATACCCCGCAGCTTCCAGGCAAGCGCTCAGCCCCTGACCCATCCCAGCATCCTCAGTTCCCACCTTTTGAAAAAAAACTTTTAACCCAGTACTGATAAGGCAAATGGGCACGTTTCTAAATATATTTTGGGCAAATCATCACTGGTTTGATTGAAGATACCAGGTTCAAAGACTCCAGCTTTTGGAAAAGTAAAATGTTTGGGATAAAAATAGAAACTAAGCCTCCCAGGACTGATTGGTATGTCTTCAGACATCTCACACTCTTAGACATCAAATGCATCATCATTGTGACACTGGTGTGTATAAATGGGCTGGCAAAATCTTTTAGATGAGGAAAAATTGAGATTTGATTGATCGATTCTCTCTGCAATATAAATGGACTCAACAAACGTGCAAATTCATACATCCCAGAAAGTTATAAAGAGATTCTCAGAAAATAGTAATGTCAAAAACCAACTAACGTTTGCTGAGCACTAACTTTATGCTGCTGATATGCTGAGCATTTTATATGATTTCCAAAGTCAATTCTTACAGAAATCCTGTGAGATGGGCATTATAACCCTCACTTTACAAATGAAGCAACTGGAATTTAGAGAAGTTAAATAAGACCCCCAAAAATCACTGGCTAAAGGTGAGAGAATGTGAAAAGGGGTATTAAGACAGCCCTCATTGGGGGCAGGGGGGGCTGCTGTAACAAATGACCACACACTTGGTGACTTAAAACAACAGAAATGAATTCTCTCACAGTTCTAGAGGCCAGAAGTCCAAAGTCAGTCTCAATGGGCTGAAATCAAGGTCTGGCCGAACTGTTTCCAAGAGCATAGTGCAGAAGCTGTCCTGGTCTCTCGGCTTTCAGCGGCCGCCTGCCTGCCTGCCTTGGTTCATGGCTGCATCCCTCCAATCTCCAAGGCGAGCATCTCCAGAACCCCTCCATTCTGCCATCACATTGCCTTCTCCTCTTCTGTGGGTTACATTAATATCTCCTCCTGCGGCTATTAAAAAGGTATGTGAGCTTCCATTTAGTGCCACCTGGATAACCCAGGGTAATTTCCACATCTCCAGATCCCAAAGCTCATCACATCTTTTGCCAGATAAGATAATGCTCACAGTGACCATCGATGAGCACCTGTTATCTTTGGGAGCCATAATTCAGCTTATTACAAAGGGAACTGTCATTTGCCTTCATTGGAGATTTCCTTGTACCTGTCTCTCTCTCCTTGCCTTCGTGGTATTTAACAACAATAGTATTGTATATGTGGACAGTCTCTTGTCCACAGCTCTGAAATTCTAAAAGCTCTGAAAACTAAAATGTCTTTTTCATAAACTTGCTGAAAATTCAGTGGGGGCGAAAGCTGATTCAAATTGACGTGAGGCTCTTTATGAACCTTACTTATCCCCTTAGTATGAATGTTCAATCACTATGGAAATATTAATTACTTGTTTTACTGGGTGTACTAGGGATGTTACATAATTTATATTGTTACTATTCTAAAACCTGAGAATATATGAACTCTGCAGTGTATTGGCCCCTAAATTTTTTTAATATTTTTTTGATTTTTAAGTATAGTTGGCACACAATATATTAGTTTCAGGTGTACACCATAGTGATTAGGCATTCATATAACTTACAAAGCAATCACTCTGATAAATCGAGCACCCATATGACATCATACATATTTGTTACAATATTTTCGACTGTCTTCATTACGCTGTATTTTACATCTCCATGACTATTTCAGAACTAGCAATTTGTACTTCCTAATTTTTTCACCTTTCTTTACCCATCCTCCCAACCCCTCTCCCATCTAGCAACCTTTAAAATGTTCTCTGTATCTATGAGTTTGTTTTAGTTTTGTTTATTTGGTTTTCTTTGTAGATTCCACCAATAAATGAAATCATATAGCATTTGTCTTTATCTGTCTAACTTACTTCACTCAGCACAATAATGTCTAGGTCCATCCATGTTGTTATAGATGGAAAAATTTCATTCTTTTTAATGTAGCTGAGTCATATTCCATTGTATATATATTTACCACCTCTTCTTTATTATTCACTGTTGGACACTCAGGTTGCCTCCAGGTCTTGGCTATTTTAAATAATGCTGCAATTAACATATGGATGCACATGTCCCCTCAAAGTAGTGTCTTGGGTTTCTTTGGATAAACACCCAGAAGTAGGATTACTGGGTCCCTGTTTTGTCTCTTGTTATAGACTTTGTATTAAAGTTTATTTTGTTTGATAGAAGACTTCCACCCCAGTTATTTTTATCTTCCACTTTTACAACATATCTTCTTTCTATTTCTTTACTTTCAGTTTGTGTGTGTCTTTCCATTTGAAGTGAGTGTTTTGTAGGCAGCATATGTAAGGCTCTTGTTTCCTTATTCATTAAGACACCTATGTCTTTTGATTGGATCATTCAATCCATTTACTTTTAAATTAATTGTTGATAGATATGTAGTTATTGCCATTTAATTATTCATGGGTTTTATTGTGTGGGTTTTGTTTGTTTGTTTTGTTTTTTTGTTCTTCCTTTCCTTAAAGAAGTCCCTTTAACATTTCATATAATTCTGATTTGGTCGTGATAAACTCCTTTAGCTTTTTCATGTCTGGGAAGCTCTGTATCTTTTGGTTTTAAATGATAGCCTTGCTGTGTAGAGTAGTCTTGGTCATAGGTCCTTGTTTTTCATCACTTTGTTTCATCCCAAACCCTTCCAAACTATAAAGTTTCTGGTGAGAAATCAGCTGACAGTCTCATAGGAGCTCCCTTTTCTCCTGCTGCTTTCAACGTGCTCTCCTGGTCTTTAACCTTTGGAATTTTAATTATGAGGTGTCTTGATGTGGCCTTTTGGGTTCATCTTGCTTGGGACTCTATGCTTCTAGGGCTAATATATCTATTATCTTGGGAATATTAATAAAATTTTCCATCATTATCAAAAGGTTTTTAATTCCTTATTCTCTCTCTTCTCTTTCTTCTCCTTGTTCTCTTCTCCTATGATGTGAATGTTGGTCCACTTGCTGTTGTCTCAGAGGCCCCTACACTATCCTCAATTGTTTTGATTCTTTTTTCTTTTTGCTCTTATAATTGTTTTCTGCTACCCTCTCTTCCAAATCACTAAATCAGTGCTCTGATGACGGTATTACTTTATTTCAGTCCTTGTAGTCTTCATTTCTGACTGGCTCTTTTGTATGTTTTCTATTTCCATTTTTATTTTCCTATTTCTACATTAAAGTTCTCACTGAAATTATTGAGCATTCTTATAACCCCTGTTTTAAACTCTGCATGTGATAGTTTGTCTTCATTTTTTTTAGTTCTTTTTCTGGAGCTTTGTTCTACCCTTTTATTGGGGACATGTTTATTTGTCTCCCCATTTGGGCTGCCTCCCTGTGTTTGTTTTTGTGTATTAGGTAGAATGTCTGTGTCTCCCAGGCTTAGTAGAGAGGCTTCATATCGTAGGTGTCCTGTGGAGCCCGTGTCTCCAGGTGTGTCTCTTGTGTGTGTTGTGTGCTCCCTACTGCTACAGCTGAGCCTTGCTTGCTATTTGCACATCAGTGGGAGACGTTGACTCTCAAGCTCATTGGTGTGAGGACTGGCTGTGACTATAGTGACAGAGCTATTGTTCAGGGACTGACCCTACAAAGCAGGATTCACTTTAACTTTGGTGCCTGTCCGGTCTGCCCTTTGGGTATGTCATTGTAGAGGTGGTTGGCTGGTGCTCTGGTGTGGTATAAAGCTGACCTCTGGGTGTATTGATTCTGAGGCTTCCTGGGAGGGGCTCTGTTGCAAGTGAACTACTTCCTATGCCTGTCTGGGACCACTTGGTATGTGCTATAATACAAAATGATCTGCAGATGGTTGCCACTTGTGCTGAGCTTGGACATGCCTGGGAGAGGCTAAGTTGCCAACTGTGGCCCACTGCTGCTAATGTTGGGCTTGGAGTTGCTTAGCAAGAGGTATGTGACACGCCAAGGCCAAAAGCTTCTTGTTTGGGGTTTGTAAACTTTCAGAGATTTTTGAAAAGTTTGCAGCATGAGCCAAGACTAGCCATTTGTATAGGAAAGCCACTGGAAATGGCTTGGATGGGCCCACAAGTTGGGTGGCACAGGGTCTC
>PVKE010040867.1:0-14392 GCA_004027555.1 Craseonycteris thonglongyai | reverse complement strand
AGGGCATTTTGGTTGTTTCCATGTTCTGGCCACTGTGAACAGTGCTGCGATGAACATGCGGGTACAAACATCTTTAAAGATCAAGGTTTTCAAGTTTTTTGGGTAGATGCCCAGTAGAGGGATGGCTGGGTCATATGGTAATTCCATTCGTAATTTTTTGAGGAATCTCCATACAGCCTTCCATAGTGGCTGTACCAGACAAACCACTTTTTAAAGAAGCAAGACCCTTGGTTGGAATATGACAAAAGAATTCTCTCTCTCTCTCTCTCTCTCTCTCTCTCTCTCTCTCTCTCTCTCTCTCTCTCTCTTTGCCTTAAGCTACTGAAAGAAGTTTGTAAACCTATCTGTATTTTCTATGCCTATAAGACTTTTTCCTTCATTTGTACATTTGGAAAACTGAGATATTATAGAACTTGAAGAATATCAATGCTCTTATGATATTACACTTTGTATTATTTTTCATGTCTTTTCCTCCTAATAAGCTGATTATATCTTGAGGAAAAGACCCTGCTTTATTCATCACAGAACACCACAACCTTGGTTGGAGTTCCTCAGCAAGAACTGTCAGTTGGATTTGCCAGAGTCTTAAACCTGAATCAAATAAGTTTGGTGGGACTTGGTCAGTCTTTCTAGCCAACAACGTGTCTTAAACACAACACATTACACTCTTTTTAGGTTAACTCACATCATGTATTTTAGGCTAATTTCAAATCTCTCTGGTGTTGATTTTGAAAACAGTATATTAAAAGCAACGATATCTGGAGTGTCGATTTCTGATTCAGTCACTTGGAAAGTTAATCAACCAGTCCTAGAGTATAGATTAAAATTCACTTGCAATCACACACACTCAGCCATTTCAACTGAAATATTGCTCTGAGAATGTAACACCCAGGCCAGTCCCTCTAGAAAATTCTGGAAACCCTCTCTTCCTGCCAAACAGGGACTGATTCTCTCCCATTAGCTTTTAAATATATTTAGGTCTAATCCATCTTTAAAAGCAAAGATAATCCCCATCCCTATCTTCACCTTTCTCTAAGAGAGAGAGAGAGAGAGAGAGAGAGAGAGAGAGAGAGAGAGAGAGAGAAAAGCTACCTTGGATCCAAACCATTTAACCTCTCTGGGCCTTAGTTTCCTTACCTATAAAATGAGGACACTAATATTTACTCTTAGAGAATTTTATACTTGTCCTCCCCTTTTTAAAGCTTAAATAAAGTTATTACGTCCCTTGGGAAGCCCTTTCTAATTTCGTTGTCTTCCTCTTTCCCTTATAATACTCTATTTCCTCTTGCAAATCACTCATCCTGCTCCATTATTCCTTTACTCATTTATGTACCTAACATAGCATAAGCTTTAAGACCAGAAAATTAACATACCGTACAACTGTCTCTCCAGTGCTGGCCAGAATGACTGCCGAACAAGTATTGATTGAACACATTTAATGCATTTTGCGTTCACTTAGAAATGTTTATATGGTTTGCAGCTAAATCTGCTGCTATGTAAAGAAAAAGTTTCTTATTTAGGTTGCCAGTGATCTCTTTTTAAAGAGGTAGACGTTTCATGTAGCGATGCACCTCTCTAAATGTTAAGTGCTTATGAGGTTTAGAGACACCTTCTAGCTAACTTTGAAAAGGACATTTGCAACACGGTATCTATATATCTTCTTCCCATGTATATTCTAGCCACCACTACCCCCTCCCAAAGAAATATATCAATTTGTTTTCCTTGATGCCTGTGATTGATAGCTATAGCCTGAGACTCTTTGAAGGCTTGGGCACTGCAGCCAAAGTGTCATTCAGCATGGAATGATGAAAGCAAGACTGATTACCACCGTTTATTGAGTTTAATTGTCCCTGCAAAGCCTTCCATGTTCCCTATAGAAAGATACAATTACAGGAGTTCAAAGTTCCTATATTCTCAGAGTTTGAGTTTTTTTCCCCCTTGTAAATTGGAATATAGGTTATAATCTATAATAATTAAAAAATTATTTACTATTCCACAACATGTTGAGATTTTCACCATTTTCATCAACAAGCATGAAAACCACATCAGAAAAGAAAATTAAGAAAAAGTAAACCATATGGAAAGTAGTATGGTAGTTCCTTAAAAAATTAAAAATAGAACTACCATATGACACAGCAAATCCTCTTCTGGGTATTTATCTGAAGAAAATGAAACTACTAACTAGAAAAGATGTATGCAATCCCAGATTCGTTGCAGCATTATTTACAATTGCCAAGATATGGAAACAATCTAAGTGTTCATCAATGAATGAATGAGTAAAGAAAATGTGGTATATATGCACAAAGGAATATTATTCCATCATAAAAAGACGACAAGCTTGCCATTTTCGACAAGATGGATGGACCTTGAGGGCATTACGCTAAGTGAAATAAGTCAGACAGTGAAAGACAGATACCATATGAGCTCTCTTATATAGAATATAAAAAGAAAAAAGCAAAAACCTATAGGTACAGGGAATAGAGTGGCTATTGCTAGAGATGGGTGGTGGTGAGGGGTAGGAGGTAGGCAATATGTGTGAAGGTGCTCAAAAGGTATATTGGGGAAGCCGGGATGGCTCAGTGGGTTAAGCGCTCACTTTGCAGCGCCGGGGACCGAGGATCGAATCCCGGTCCCGGCCCGTGCGGACCCATATGCTGAACTGGGGAGTGCTCCCAGTTCAGTTCTCTCTCTGTCTCTGTATCTCTATCTCTCTCTCTGTGTCAAAAACAATAAAAAATAAATACATAAACAAAACAAAAGATTCCATAAAAAAAAGAAGGTACAAACTTCTAGCTATAAAATAAATCATATGTACAGCATAGCAACTATAGTTAATAATATTATATTGACATATTGAAACTTTCTAAGAAAGTAGATCTTAAAACTCCTCATTACAAGAAAAAAAAGAATTTTTTAATACTTATGTATGGTGATGAATGTTCACCAGACTTGTGATCCTTCCATAATACATATATAAATATTAAATAATTATGTTGTATACCTGGAACTAATACAACGTGATATGTCACATTATACCTCAGGAAATACGTATGAACTAAAGGTATTCCAAAAAAATAATAAAATTGTGCCCATGGACAGAAATCAAGTCATGCAGAGTCATGTTATTTAAGGAATACAATCACACAAAATCTCAAACAACCCACTAAGACGGGTACATTTTTAACAGTGAAGTAATGTGTAGATGAAACAATGTCACTCTTTAGCGTTGAGTTAAATTGAATGGAAGCATGCTTATGGAGGTAATTTATCTAATCTCAATTTCTCCACTGGAAGAATTTGTTTACACGTCAGTTTTTGTGTGAAAGGTGTGTTCCTTCAAATCTTTAATCAAGTTTTATAATTCATTTCATCAACATACTGTAACATATACCGTCAAAATATAATGTGCCATAGATCATTCTATTGACAAGCTCCATAAATAAATCAAGCAGTAGGTGAAAATAAATCACATTATCTTCTATTCTGCCTTGAAAGTAAACATGAGTACTCATAGAAAGGAAATACAAAAGGAAAATCACAATTTTTGGATAAGATGTAAAATGTCATTAAAGCCTTTAAATAACATTTATGCATTTCAGATGGAAATAGAGTCCATCGAAGTTATTTTTTATTCCCCTTTAAGAACTTACAGTATTAATTTGTGATTATTACACAGTGAAAATAGTTAAAGAGGATAATGTAGTACAACTGTACTCCAGGTAAGCCAGACAACTTAAGTTTTCAGAAGCCAACTCTGGTCACACCATATCTGTGCTCAAAGATTGTCATGATTTTCCATTGGCCTAGCCCTCCTAGAGAATAAAGCCTCAGTGTATAGTTGCCCTGTCTTACTTTATGTGCTAGCCAAACTTCAGTATTCCCTAACATCCCCTTCTATGCCTTTGTTCACATTGTTCTCTCTGCCAACAACTTCTTTCTCATCTTTTCAAATGCCAACTTTGTTATGAATCTTTCTCTCCATACAAAATTCTTCTTCCAAATCCCTGCCTCTGATAAATATTTCTATCCTAAATTATCATTATTTTCATACTTGCCTTAACTCCTTTACAAAACTATAAGCTCCGTAAAAGTAGGGTTTGTTCATAAGAGATTAATTTTAGAATGAACTCAACAGAATATTTGATAACTGAAATCCCATTATGTATCTTTGGGGTTAAAAGAAGGAATTGATGCTCATTCGAGTAATTCTGTCCTTTCGTGCTTACTGCGATCCAGTGCTGTTAGGAGATGAGACATATAGCAAAGGAAAAACTACTCAGAAGCATTGAGTCTCCTCTGGTTTTTTGTTTTGTTTTGTGTTAGAGAAAAATGCCCCAGCTTTCTGACTTTCACCCAGCAATTACCTGACTACTTATCCACGCTTCAAATTTTGAACTGGTCACTTAAACCTCAGAAATAGGTGAGCTAAGCAAAGCAAAATGTCAAATAATTGTCAGGTAGAAACAATAAGAAATTATTCCTTTAAGTTTAAGAGAAGTATGAAGTAGAAATAGAGAATATCCATGTATGTCCCCAAGATGTGAACATACAGTTAAAACATAAGGCTTGCAGAGTTGCACAGATTTTCACAATTCCTCCAAAAGCCCTGTCTGCCTTAATGATGAAAAAAAAAAAAAACTGGTACATTTTAACACATTAAAAATGTATAAAATTGAAGAAGACCTGATATTTAGCCCAGACAGGAAAATTCATATCAAAATAAAACTAGAAACAGTAATTATGTAACACCATATTTTATAAGGAGGTCACATTTTAGAATTCACCACAAAGGTAAATCCCATTCCTCTAAATCAGATATATATATTTTTTTTTTTCTAATTTCCAAAACCATTTATCAACCTATCTCAAACATTAGCTACAATGAATTACAACACAGAAAAATTACACTTAGATTGGAAGCAATGTGAGATTAACCTGGTAAATTTCAAGCACTCACCTCCAGCATTAGATTAAAGAAAAAAGAGAGAGAGAGACTTTTATTACTTTGACATTGATGAAAGCAGATTTGGTTCTGGTGAGTTTTCTTTCTCTTTCAATCTTTCCTTTTAAATTAATTGTTAGGAAGCCGGGATGGCTCAGTGGGTTAAGCGCTCACTTTGCAGCCCCAGGGACCTAGGATCAAATCCCGGCCCCGGCCCGTGTGGACCCATGTGCTGAACTGGGGAGTGCCCCCAGTTTAGTTCTCACCGGGGCAAGACCCCGGCCCAGTTCCTGCCCTGTGCAGCCCCGCCCACCTGTGGAATGAAACTATGTGGAAAAACCAATGATGTGCAACTATGGAGACTGTTCTGGGCCCTCTTCCTTCTCTCTGTCTCTGTCTCTGTCTCTGTATCTCTCTCTCTGTCAAAAACAATAAAATAAATCTTTAAAAAAAGGTTAAATTAATTGTTAAATTTATTGGGGTAACACTGGTTGGTAAAAATTATACAGGTTCCAGATGTACAACTCTACATTATGTCATCTATGTGTTGCATTATGTGCTCATCACTCAGTCATTGTCTTTCCATCACTATATATTTGATGCCTCCTTCTTCCATACCTACTCTCTTTCAATCCTTTGGGAGAAATTTCTCAATTATTTTAAGCCAACAGGATAACAAAATCCCTGATGTTTTACTGTCTAACTCTTCCCCAGAGCACTGTTAAATTAATATGTGGAAGCGTAGAAAATTTAAGGGCTCTATCTTAGAACTGAGAGATTATGAAATTTGGGTCCTCTCTGGCACACCAAACGCCCAAGGATATTTGTTTGACTCTCATTTTAATAGTAATTTTCACCTGATCTAAACTCCTAAATTCATACCCTATATTATATATATATATATATATATATATAAAACACCTTGGGAAGAACTTTTAGTAAATTTCACTCATGAAGGTGCTAATAGTATATTCTAAATTTTCAAAGCGTGGTGACTAAGATTTTATTCCTTCTTTGTACTTTGGCCTACACATGATTAGTTTTAATCCAACCAAACATTGCCTTTGACTCTGTTCATCTTATCAAAAATTACTTGTATTTTTCTGTTAATAATATTTGCATTAATGTATCCACTTTCTACATTAATCTCCCATTGCCTCTTTAACTTGTTTCCTATCTGCCACCACTCAAATCAATTTCCTCCCTCAAGGGTCACTAATGATGTCCTAAATCCAAAACTCTCTTCTTCATCATACTTCTTTACCTCTCGATAGTACTTGGAACTGTTGGGCACCTTCTAACTCCTGAAAATTTCTTTTTCTTCTCCTATGAATTTCACCACTTTTTCTCATTTTACTTTGCTAATCTTATTGCTCCCTAAATGTCAGCATTTCTGAGTTTGTTCTTGGTCCTTTTCCTTTTGTGCCTTATCTCCCTGAGTGATGTTAAAGAAGATCCAGAGCTGAACAGTAGTTAGAGCAGTAAAAACAAATTCTATTAAGGAACTATAGTCATGTACTGCATAATGACATTTTGGTCAACATTGGACCACACATGTGATTATGTGCCCATAGATTATAACAAGGCTGAAAAATTCCTATTACCTAGTGACAAAGTAGCCTATGTAATGTCATGATGCAATGTATTGATAATGTGTATGTGGTGATGCTGGTGTAAGCAGAGGATTTTTCTCAACTACATTTGTAGTAACTCCATTTCTACAGTATTGCAATGCATGATAGCTATCCACTTCATAAAAGAGTAATTTAAAATAAACCTTTTAGTAGTGGAGAAAGAAAAAGTACACAAAATCATAGATATTTCATTTCTTGTTAAAATTATTTAATTTCTCTCTCTCTTTTTTTATTGTTTTTGACAGTGAGAGACAGAGAGACAGAGAGAGGCAGAGAGAAGGGGGAGGGCCCAGAACAGTCGCCGTAGTCGTGTGTCATTAGTTTTCTACATAGTTTTCATTCCACAGGTGGGCAGGGGTTGCACAGGCCAGGAACTGGGCTGGGGCTTCCCGCATGGGAAGCTCGCCCCAGTGAGAACTGAACCAGGGGCACACCCCAGTTCAGCATATGGGTGTACACAGGTCGGGACCGGGAATAAATACTCGAACCCCCAGGACTGCAAGATGAGCACTCAACCCTCTGAGCTACCCCAGCATCCCCTTAATTTCTCTTTTAAATTATATTTTGTAACATATTTTTCTAGAATTTGCCATTCTACAAGTAAGTTTTAAAGGAGTTTGAACACTTGGGAAGAAATAAACCCACACAAATAGAGTCAACTGATATTTGGCAAAGGAGCAAATACAATACAAAAGAGGAAATTACCTTGGATTTGGCAATGATCGTGTAGATAAAACACCAGAGGCACAATCCATGAAAGAACTGAAAAGTTGAACTTTATTAAACTAAAAGTTGAACTTCATTAAAATTAAAAATGTCTGTTATGAGAAAGTTGTCAACAGAATGAGAAGTCAAGACACAGACTGGAGAAAATATTCGCAAAAGACATATCTGGTAAAGGAATGCTATCAAAAATATACAAAAACTCTTAAAACTCAACAATAAGAAAACAAGCAACTCAATTAAATAAAGGGCAAAAGAACTTAATAGACACCATGGCAAAGATAAATACGGATGGCAAATAAGCAAACGCAAGGTGCTCCAGGAAATGCACATTAGAACAAAAATACCACTACACACTCATTAGAAGGGCCAAAATCCGAAGGCTGGCTAGGATTTTGTTGATGGGAATGAAAAATGGTGCAGCCACTAGGAAGACAGTTTGGTGGTTTCTGACAAAACTAAATGTACTCTTAGCATGTGATCCATTAACTACACTCCTTGGTATGTACCCAAAAGATTTGAAAATGTACGATCACACAAAAATCTGCTCTTGGATTTTTCTAGCAGTTTTTTTCATAATTGCAAAAGCTTGGTAGCAACCAAGATGTTCTTAAGTAGGTGAATGCCTAAATAAACTGTGCACCATGCAAATAATGGAATATTATTTTGTGCTAAAGGGAAAAATGAACTATCAAGCCCTGAAAAAACATGAGGGCACCTTAAATTCAATAGGTATTAATAAGTGAGAGCAGCCAACCTGAATAAAGCTACATAGTAATGATTCTAACTATATAACATTCTGGAAAAGGTAGAACTACTGAGATGGCAAAAATATCAGTGATCACCAAGGGTTAGATCACTATGGAGTTAACTTCATCATGCAAATACCTTCCTTGATCACGCGTTTCTCTCCAGGTATCATCCTATTTCCAAGTTACTCCCTCAAAGTCAAACTTTCTGAGTTGTGTTTTTAAAAACATAAACTGTGTTTGGGTCATTTTCTCCATCAGAGCTTTTTATGAGTAACCTTGATACATGTACATGGAACAAGAAAAGCAAATGCTTTAAGGACCAGATCATAAATCTCTAGTGTTCTCATGTAATCTGTGCTCTGGAGTTGCATCCACAAACTTGATTCTACCTTGAGTCCTAGCTGAGCTGCCTCTAGACTTGAACTTTTAATAAATCATTCTTGAAATACTCAAATTCTATCTTGTGCATTTTACTTTCATTCTGCAAAATTCTCCCTTTTCTGTAAATGCTACACAATTAATCACAATTCCCGTAATTTTGGAGCTTAAGAAACAGAATTATCTTGATGCTGGAGCAGCTGTTGGAAAATAAACTATTCTTAGCATAAAATCTATAAACCTAAACCTTGGTATCCCACCACAATCAATAAAATCCACTAATAAAGTCCCCTTTTAAATGTAGTTACATGTAGAGAGAAGATGATAGCTCAGAACTGTAGCTGGATGTTTAGATTTTATGGGAAAATTCAAGGAGACCCAGAAGTTACTGACAAGCATATTAAAATTACTGAGAATTTTCAAGAGCTGTTTATCTAAGAAAGTGTGAGATGAGTGGGTTGGCTTTAAACAGTGTCTATTTCCTTTAACTATTTTATTCCCTGAAACCAGCACTAATTGGGCAGATTGAAGCAACATGTGTCTTTTAGCCCTGGCTTTGACACATGCATGGTGACCACCCTGTACTCCTATTGTAGAACCTCACCTGGAGCATTTTAAACTACACATTTCTATATATATTGCATTCATGTTTCATGGAGAGTTCAGGCAACTCTCCTTAAAGCTTTCTTGTGATTCTGAGCCAAGTAGAGGAAAACAATGGAGATACCAAAGCTGGAGGAGGAGGAGAATAAATGAATGGATGCAGATTTGTTGAAAACCTACTGTGAGCTGGGTCAGGCATGTTCTATTTCTCAGTTAGGAGTTGGTCATGACAGGACAGGCTTTAAGACCTGCGATTTCTGAATTCTGAATTTTCTGAATTCTTTAAAAAATATATATAGAATTGCTTGTATTGCAAAATCACATGGTTTGCTTTGTTTGGCCTTTTTAAAATCTATTTTTTGAAATCAGTTTGGATCTTGAGTTATTTTGAATATATTTTGATTTCCTAATGACGTTTCCCAGTTTTATTCAGAAATGAGATGTCTGAATAGATGGAGTTTTATTAGTGAGTGTTTATGAGTACATTGTTGAAGGTGAAATTGAGAACTTTTGAACTTTATCAAAAGGAAGTTGTATATTTAATTATTAAGTGCTAGGAGCTTTAATATCCTGGGCCTGCATTCTGATTTTTCTAAGCATCAGTTTCCCCTTCTGTAAGAGGGGGATGTCTTAATTCGAGTTTTCCCATAAGCTGGCTTTGAGATGGGGATTTGAATGCCAGTACTTTACTAGGAAAGTAGACAAAAAACAATAGGAGTGAGTAAAAGTGGGACAGGAAAGGGAAGATAGCCAACAAATGAGTGTTGTGGGGAAGTTAACATGTGAACCTCGGAGCGGAATCCCACTGGGGAAATTCTGGTGGTCAGCGCAGTCACTCCACGGAGGCGGGGACAAGATCCCAACTCTTGTCCGTCATTGCAAGCAGGCTGCTCCGAGGGGAGTCATTTACTGCCAGCCTACTAGCCGACCACGCCCACTAGCACCGTGGGATTCCAGAGCCACAGAAAGCCCGTGGGCAAGTGTTGAAGAAATGCTGTTGCTGGAGGTTGGAAGGTAGACAGCGTGCATTCAAGTGCTAAGAGGAAGAGAAATCAGGTGGACAACAACATCACTACTTCATAGGGTTCTTGAGAAAAATGGAGTGAAAAACACACATCCTGTAACATTTAAAACATTACTGAATATTCAGAGTGTCAGTCCCTCAACCTTAGACGGCTTATAAAGCTCATCTACTAATGGCCACTTCCTTATCATCATTAACTTTAACAAATATTTTTTGTAACAATGCAATAAATAAATGATTATTTATAATATAATCTTTAAGAACCAAATAATAAAACTATTTCTGGGGAAGCTGGGATGGCTCAGCAGGTTAAGCACTCACTTTGCAGCCCCGGAGACTGAGGATCGAATTCCAGCCCCGGTTCGTGCAGACCCATATGCTGAACTGGGGTGTGCCCTCAGTTCAGTTCTTGCCGGGGCCTATGCAGGAGGCTCCCGGCCCAGTTCCTGCCCTGCGCAGCCCTGTGCCCACCTGTGGAGTGAAACTATATAGAAAACTAATGCTGTCAACTATGGAGACTGCTCTGGGCCCTCCCCCTTTTCTCTGTCTCTCTCTCTGTCTCTGTCAAAAAACAATAAAAATAAAACTTTAATAAAACTATTTCTATAATTATAATCTACCCCTGGTTGTAATAGGTATTAAAGTGACAATATAGTCAGAAAAATTACCATGTTTTCCTCTTTTATGTACTTTCCTAGACCTGGCTGTTTAAAAAAATAATAATGTGTTTTTGTTACTGCCATAGGGCAAAGTCAATATAGCAACAGAAGAATAAGCTGTGTTCTATTCTGTCTCATATATCAACAGAATTACCCCCTGAGTTCAGACATATTGTTACTTCAGATAGTTGATGATATATGGGCTTACAGAATATAGCTGGATTCCCAGGGTACAGTTCAGGTTATGGCAAAATGTGTTTGATTTGTAAGGAAAGGTAAAATGTTGGAAAAGTTATTGATAGGAAATACATTATAACAGCAGGACACTGTTTTAACTCTCCATCTTAGGCTATCAAGAGTTTTGGAAGACATTATGTGATCTGTTATTGTTTCACAAAACTCTAAAAGTGAAGACAAACAATCTCTCTTCTAGTCCATTGATAAGGCATGTAAGTATCTGAAAGACAAGCTATTGAGAGAGATAGTATGGAATTTTGGGCATGACTGTCTCCATTATTGGTGGTAACCTTGCAAAAAAACAAGTCCAAAATATGGAAGAAGTTTATCTAGTCCATGTACAAGGTAAGTGAGGGTTTCAATGGAGCTTTAAATTAAGAAGGTTTCTACTGTCATCAGCTGTTCCCTGCATCTGAGTAAGCAACGGCTGAAAGCTTTCAGATCTCTGCTTCATCCTGCCTTTAGGATAAGGTGACCAGACGTCCCGCTTTTGGCGGGACAGTCCCGATTTTTAACAATTTGTCCCGTGTCCCGCGGTGTTTTAAAAAAGTCCCGATTTTGGGAAAGAATGCACGACAAGCTAGGGAACGGCGGGAGATAGATCAAATTTTTAATCAAGAACCCCCTCCCCCCCGGTCAATGGTGTCCTGCTTTACCAATGTTAAAATCTGGTCACCTTACTTAGGAGCAAGGTTTCCTAATGCTCATCGATAGGAGTGAAACTACATTTGTCTAGTCCTGGTGAGAAGTTCCATACTTTCTATTTCTATCTTCCTTGCCTCCTCACTAGGCCTTTTCAAAAGAAAATCATAATAGTATTAGATATCTGTCTGGCATGAGTAGGTATCAATCTACGTTTTCAGGAACAAGGAAGAACAGAATACATAAAATTAGACTTTGGTTCCTATGGTTCTTTTTGGGTGGTCAAATAAATGTACCGAAGGGAATGCAGGTTGGTATTTGTCCTCATCATAGTCAAATCCATGTAGTATTCTGGAAAAAATTTCAACTTGAAGACAGATAGCTGTTCGTATAAAGTTTAGTTTTAAATGCTGGTAAGATCTTTATAAAGCTATTAATTAGCTTTTACATTTAGTTTCATTGATCCTGAGTGGTATTAAGATGTAAGGAAGCCCACAAAAGTGTTTGGAGAATTGTCTTCTGTGTTCCTGAGATGAGCATAGGGAAAGAAAAAACATTTTATTAACAAAGAGAATATGTATAAATTTGATGATAATATGAGGAAAATACTTGATTATATATCACTAAGCAGATGTTATATAGATGTTGTCTTGCCATTTAAAAGAGACATAAATATAAAATATTAAATATGAAGTGTATTTTTTATGAAAATAACTACCCATTAAGATCAGATTTGAACATCCAAAGACATACCTCCTGAGTATAAGTGACTAAAGTACCACGTCTACTGGTCCTCATCCATATGAAATCTAGAGCTTCTTTTGCTTCATCTTGTTTACCTGTACAATAAATACCTAGAGTGTTTCTCTGATGTGTGGTATATTAGGGGTTGTACTTTACAGGGCGTTCACCAATGCTGTTTTGCTCTTTAATCTGAACTTTTTTTAATCAGGAAGTAATATGATCAAATCTGTTTCACAGCTGTAACTCTCAAGAACACATAGACTACAGATGGTGGCTGAGAGAGAAAGGGGTGAGAAGGGGCCCCTGAAGTCTAGGGGTAAGATTATCAGCTCAAATTTGGATAATATAGGTGAAAATAAAGAAACATGACAGATTTGAATATCACTATTGTGCTATAGCAATAGATCTTGGTGAGTGATTAGACATGATTGATAAGAAAAAGAAGTCACGTTTGGCTTCCATTTCTATGGCATGAACAGGAACTCATACATAACAGAGATGATAAAATTTCCCTTTTGTAGAAACTTTAGAGGAAAAAAAAAAATAGGACATCATATTCACATCTTAGTGCTTCTTGAGTCAGGCTGGGCAGTAAGTAACGTGTTATCCATGAGATCAATGGGTAAGTTATAGGGCACCACACAAATACATGGTTATAAACAGTGCTTTATGGTTCACACAAGGCTTTAGCATGTGTTATCTCATCTAATATCCCCTTTGTATGCACACAAATATGCCAGCTTCTTTCCCACACAGTGTTCAAGGCAATTGTTTTACTAAGAAGACCTCAACTGTACTGTTCCCCTGCTTGCTCCTGAAAGTCTTGGCTTAATTGTCACTGTCTCATGGGCTCCTTCCACACTCCTACAGTCTCAGTTGTGTCCTTCTGTATATCCTACCATAATGTACCAGGGCTGTCTGGAAAGTATCCAGCCATGTACTATGAAAAATAGAGGCAGTTATGGCTGGATTTTTTCCAGACAGCCCTCGTAGATAAAAGAACACTTTGTCTTCAAAACACTTACTGCTCCTTGTATTTATGTATTTATTGGTGTGATTCTATTGTTAATGGCATTCTCTATCTACTCCATATGATCCGTGAAGGGGATATTTGGTTCCTTACTGTAGGTCTATCACAAGGCCTGGCTCATAGTAAAAGGAAAATAAACACTTTTTTCTAAAGAATGAAAGAAAATAATTTTAAAAATTCTCTTTTGAGTACAGTAAGCATATTGTACTTATTTTACTGTCTCTGACTTTAGGTACTCTCAGGGTTGTGTTATAATCATTATTATTAACACCATACTGTGTAGTAATTTTTCTGGGTCCACTAGCACATGATTCCTTGACAGAATTTATTCATAGCCTATTCATCATTGCACTCCATCCCTTAGTTCAGGACATAAAATAGAGTAGGTACACAATTTGCTGACTGAATGGGTCATTGAGAGCCATAAGGATACTTTTCAATGATTTAATTAAGAGGTCATGATAACTTGAACTAGGGTTGTAAAGTGTATAAACTGAGATCAAATAGAAACAGATCCTGCAAATTGAAAGCAATAGGACTAGACAGCTTATCAACTAATAATATGCAGTAAATGAAAGAGAGAATGACATTTCAAATGCAAGGACTAAAGTTTTGGCAGGAAGACCTTACATTTTATTAGGTTGAACCATGTGAAATTCCTATTTTTATAAGGCAAAAGCAATTAGTTAGTATTGCCGGTTTCACATGGTTCACCAGATACATTTGATTTTGGACATACTTAGAATTTAGGCTGCATTCATCCGTTTGGAAGTCATTTGAAATGAAGTTATGGGGTATAAGGAGGAAAAAGAAAATCAAGAGAAAAATCTTTTTTTTTTTTTTTTTTAATTTATTGTTAAATTTGATGAGGTTACATTGGTTGGTAACAATTAGACAGTTTACAGATGTACAAGTCCACCTCACATCATTCATGCATCGTATTATGTGCCCATCACTCAGTATCAGTTCCCCTTCCATCACCTTATATCTAGTGCCCACTCCCACCTCCCCCCACAACTGTCCC
>PVKE010040866.1:0-14416 GCA_004027555.1 Craseonycteris thonglongyai | reverse complement strand
AAAAAAAAAAAAAAAAAGATAAAATAAACTTTTATTTTGCCTGGAAAAAAAATAAACTCCAAAAAAATAAATAAATAAATAAATAAATAAATAAAAACTTATATACTTTTGCTATCCCTGATCAGTTTACCTTCTCTCTCTCTTTTTTTTTTACAATTTGATTACTGAATTATGAAAAGTAGCTCTGAGTTCGGAACATTTTTACCTTGAGAGATACCAAAAATGTCATATTAGTAGTAAAGTAATCCATTGCGTGTGTGAAAACTACATGAGTCATTTAATGGTACCCATTAAAAAAATTCTTGTATTGCTTACCTCTGATATACATATGGATAGATACTAAGATCATTAATAAAATACTTGTAACTTGTTTTAAATTATTCAGCTTCATCTCCCCACAGAGTTAGCATATTTATTCATTCCACAAAAATTTATTGAGTACCTTGCCTACTCTGTGTTGAGTATTTTGTTAGACATGTAACTGTAACTGTCCACTATATCTAAATACAAAATAGAAAGCAATAATACAACCAGAGAAGCATAGCATAAAGTGGTACGGGAGTCCAGAAGAGAGAAAGATGGCTTCTAGGAGGGGGATAGATAAAGGAATATCACCAGAATCGGGTTGGATGGACTTTACATTTAGATGTGGGGAAAGTCATTCTATTCAGACCTGGAAAAACTTCAGTAAAGCTTCAGCCAAGTGGGGAATGAGCATAGGAAGATTGGAAATAGGAATAGTCAACATTTCAATTTATCTTGAGTTTAGAATATTCCACCCAATTGTTAGAGATGAGCCAAAAAAGATGTAAAATAGACATGTATTTCAGGTCTTTAATGCCAGACTAAGAAGTTTGAATTGTTTTTGCTAGGAAATTGAGAACTTTGGGGGAATGCTAAGTAAAAGTGTGATTAATCTGGCAGCAGTTTTAAACTTAGGAGTTGCAAACCCAAACGCACGTAGACCAGGCAGGTAACAAGCAAAGTGGAGAGGATGCGACAAAAACAGAGGATGTCTTCTCTATGATGTTATTGCCATTTAGGAAAGCAACCTCTTACCCTACTGCAGATTTACTGTTTTCTATTGTGCACATGTGCTTTATTTTCACAAATTACATCTTTGTAACCCCATTGACATAGAGTTATAATGATTGTTTTATCTAGTTGTCTTTTAAATTATATAGAAAAAAGGAAATACATAGACATTAATACCGACTTTCACATTTTCCTATGTAGTTACCTTTATTAGTGTTTTTACTTTTTCATGTGGATCAAGTTATTGCTAGTGTCCTTTATTTAATTTTATTTTAAATTTAAAGATTCATTTTATTGTTTTTGACAGAGACAGAGATAGAGAGGCAGAAAGGGGAGGGCCCAGAGCAGTCTCCACAGTTGTACATCATCGGCTTTTGACATAGTTTTGTTCCACACAGGTGGGCAGGGGCTGTTCAGGGCAGGAACTGGGCTGGGGGCCTCCTGCATGGGAGGCGTGACCCCTTGAGCCAGGGGCCAAACTGGGGGTGAGAACCAAACTGGGGGCCTCCCAATGGGAAGCACACCTCAGTTCAGCATATGGTTCTGCGTGGGCCAGAGCCAGGATTGGATCCTCGGTCCGTAGGGCTGCAAAACAAGTTCTTAACCTGCTGAGTCATCCCGGCTTCCCCTAGTGTCCTTTATTTTAGTATGAAGGACTCTCTATAGCATTTCTTATAGGGCAGGTTACTAGCAACACTAACTTTCCCAGTTTTTGTTTAACTGGGAATGTCTGAATTTCTCCTTCATTTTTGAATGATAATTTTGCTGAATGAAATCCCACTGCCTCCATGCTCCTTCCTGCCTCCATGGAGCCTTCCAGGCTCCATGATTTCTGATGAGAAATCATCTGTTAATCTTATAGTGAATCTCTTAAATGTGACAAGTTTTTTTCTCTCTTGCTGCTGTCATCATTCTTCCTTCATTTTTAATATTTTGATTGCAGACTATCTGTCTTTGAGTTTTTCATACTTGGAGTTTGTTGAGCTTCTTGGTTATGTAGGTTAATGTTTCAACCATTATTTCTTCATATGTTCTTTCTGCTTCTTTATCACCTCTCTTTCTGGGTGGGATACCTGTTAAACATATGCTGGTGTGCTTGATGGTATCCCATAGTTCTTTTAGGTTCTGCTCATTTTTCTGCATTCTTTTTGCTGCCAACATTGGGTTATTTCAATTGACCTATCTTCAAGTTCACTGATTCTTCTGTTTAAATGTGCTATTGAGCCCCTCAGTTCAGTCATTATACTTTTTAACTCCAGAATTTGTATTTGGTTTCTTTCTACAATTTTTGTTTTATTGATATTTTTTATTTGGGTAGATATTATTTTTATGTCTTTTTTAAATGTTTTGTTGTTGTTGTTGTTGTTTTCAGCTCATTGTGTGTGGCTCTCTCTAGTTTTGTGACCCTATTTAAAATAGTTGACTTAAGGCTATCTTGGATTCCTCAAAAACATTTTCTATTATTTTCTTCCTATGTATGAGCCTTTTTTTTTTTTGTATCTTCGTAGTCTTCTAATTTTTTGTTGAAAATTAGATATTTTTGAGTACTGTAATGTGTCTACTCTGGAAGTCATATTCTCCCTCTTCCCCAGGGCTTGTTGTTCTTGATTTTTGTGGTTTCTCTTGTTAGTTTTTTAGTGAGTTTTCTGATCTAATTTTATGAAGTTTATATTCTTATCATGTATGACCAGTGAAGTCATATTTGCTTGGTTAGCTTGGTGATCAGTTAGTGTCTTGACAGATATTTTCTTAAATATCTTCAAGAAGAAGAAGGAGGGGAGAAATAGGGAGGAGGAACAAAAAGAAATAAGAAAGAAGGATAAAATCAGAGAGCCAGTAGGCTTTGGTGTTGGGTCATGCCTTCAAAACTCTGCCTTAGCCTTCACTTCTTGCTTGTGCAGAGCTTGAAAGTCACCTAAAAGTGAGAGATTAGGGCCTTCTCAAGTCTTTTCTGAGCATAGACCTTGCTCTGGGCATGTGTATGAGCTTCTGGAATCCTAGGATTATGTGCGAGCTTTTCAAAGTCCTTCTTCCCTGAAGGATTCTTTGCCTACCTTTCCTCCCACCCTTTTTGGTATGTCTGTTGTTTGCCCTGAACAGTGTCACTTACCCCAAGTGGCATCAGGTAATTCATTAGCCTTTACACATTTTTGACAAATGACTCTTGACTACTCACCTCTTCACCCAAGGACAGGTCTGAATTAGGTGAAATAAAGACAAACCATTTGCGCCAGTCCTTCAAGGAGCCACGGGGAAGGTTAACACAAATAACCAGTTATTTGAAAACAAGGCCTGCTCTGCCTCTTCCAGCACCAGGAACCTATACCAAGGAAGTGGGTTGCTGTCTTTAAGACCATTATTGAGCTGGACAGGGGAATATGGGATCAGGATAAGTAAAAACGCCACAAATCTCTCCCACTGATATTTAGCTGCCCTTTTCTTGATAGTGTGTTCACTCCATTGCTGCAAACCTTGAACAAGTTTCCAGATTTCAGATAAAGTTGATTCTGACAGTTTTTGCCAGTTTATTAGCTGTTTTGTAGAGGGATTGGCTCATAGAATTCCCTCCTCTACTATTTTCACTGATACCATTGTGTGCACATGTGCTTTAAAAATACTGTAGATATAAAAGAAAACATATGAATGAGCTAAGTGCAAAATGCTATCTTTGATATAAAGCAAATTAGACAGGAGAGAGAGTGAATAAGAAGGGAGTAAGAAATAAAGGGATATTGATCTACCCAACTCTAGACACCAAAACACAGTACACAGTCTTCCTAGAAAGTTATGCAGTTCACATGCCTGTCCTATTAGGGGAACTGTGTTTGGTTGCATGTAACATAAAACTTGACCAATACTGGCTCAAACAGATAGGAATTTATTTGACTCACATAATGAGAAACCTGGGATGCTTTGGCAAGGGATAGAGAAGTAGCTCAATGATGCTCTCAGGAACTCAAGCCTCACCTGTCTTTTTCTTTCACTGTCATTAGAGTAGTGGCTCCTACGTCCCCTGTTGTTGCCTTATTTTTCTGTTTTGTTTTCTTTCCTTCTGTTTTTTTCTTTTTCTTTTTTTAATTCGTTTGTTTCCCTCCTTTTTTATTGTTAAATTTATTGGGGTGACATCGGTTGATAAAAATTACTTAGATTCTAGGTGTATAATTCTATAATATATTGTCTGTGTGTTACATTGTGAGCTCACCATCCAGAGTCAGTTTTCCTTCCATCATCATATATTTGACTCGCTCTCCCTCCTCCCCCATCCCCCTTACCCTCAGGTAACCACTAAATTATTGACTGTGTTTATGAGTTTTTGTTTTTTTGTTACTTTTAGTTTTATAATCCACATATAAGTGAAGTCATATGTTTCTTGATTTTTTTCAGTTGGACTTATTTTGCTTAACATGATGATTTCAAGGTCCATCCATGTTGTCACAAATGGCATTATTTCATCTTTTCTTATTGCTGAGTAGTATTCCATTGTGTAAATGTACTACAACTTCTTTATCCAGTCATCTATCAGAGGACACTGGTTGTTTCTATGGCATAGCCACTATTAACAGTGCTATACTGCAATGAACATTGGAGTACATATAATTTTGAGGACTATAGTTTTCAAAATTTTGGGGTAGATACCCAAAGGAGGGATTGCTGGGTCATCTGTTTATTCTATTGTTACCTTTTGATCTCAACATGGCTGCTGCAGCTCCAAATATTTCTTATGCATTAAAGGCCTTTTCTTGGTGATTTTTTTTTTATGTTGGCACAGAAAACCCTCCTCAGAAGACTTCTTATATTTAATTAGCCATAAATAGGTCATATACCCACTGATATTAGTTATTGGCCAAAAGAAATGACATTACCATCAGAACCTATGTTTCCTTTCTTAGGGCTGAGGAAGGGCCTCTTCTTCAAGAGATCAAAGGATTGGGGTTCTGTAAACCTGAAAGAAAGAAGAGGGTGGGAGTGGGCTCCAGATATATCGTGATGGAAGGAGAGCTGATTCTGGGTGGTGAGCACATAATGCGATACATAGGTGATGTAACGTAGATTTGTACATCTGGAAACTATCTAATTGTTACCAATCAATGTCATCCCAATACATTTAACAATAAAAAAAAAAAGAAAGAGGAGGGATAGCTATTAGGTAGGCAATGGACAGTGGTGGCTATAGGCAGAAATTAGGAGAGGTGGCAGGTAAAGGGGGCTGCTGGCTGATCTGTGCTCAGCCATGCCCAAATCAAAGCAAGTTGTTATTGTTATTGGGGAAGCAAGCAAGTAGAAATGAGGGTCAGAAATACAGAATACCCAGTCATATAATAGGGGTAAACCCAGAAGTGTCAGCTAAGAGCCAAAGTAAGCCAGAGCTGGACCTGGAGCTCAGAGCCCACACCAGGGCCCAGACAGAGCAGACAGAATTCTGTGGAGTGCCTGGTTTCTGGCCCTGGCTTTTGCCCTCAGACAACTGGTTACCTCTGGGTATCAACACAGTGTGGCAGAAGCTAGCAGGTTCTAAGTATTGAGCTAGAGATGGAGGAAAGGTTTTTCAGAAGGAACTTGGGAAACTGGCAAGAGTCTCAGAGCTAGGAGGAGCCTGATATACTGAGCAGTTACCAAAATGGTAGTTTAGGAACAAGGTACAAAAGTGAAGCCCTGCTATTTAAGGATTGGAGGCAGGCTTGGCTTGGGGAACTAGGAACTCTTTGATTAAAATGGGGACTTGAGGGAGAGACCTGCAGTCACATACTATTTGATGTGAGACCCCGCTTGGAGCTGGCTCAGGTTAAATTAAAGTTCTCCCGTCTCAGGATGGGATTGGCTGTGGGAATTGAAGATTAGGTTGAGCCTATTACAGATAGGTATCAGGTAGTCCTGTCTGGGAGTTAGAAGGAAGGGTGTGGCCTCATAAGTTTTAGAGAAAGAAATATTTTGGATTTAGGATTTACAGGACTTGGCAAGAGGAACACTGTGTTGGGGTTTGCGTCTAGTTAGCTGGCCTAATCAATAGGCTGACCAGATGTACTATTTTAAATAAGACAGAAAACAATGGCACTATCTTGTTTCAAGTCATACATATGGTCAATCTAGTCTCATTGGGCTAAGTTTAAGGTATTGGTAGGCTGACCATATATACCACTTGAAATAGGACAGTTCCGTTGTTTTCTGTTCCATTTAAAGTAGAATGTCTGGTCAGGCACACGTATCAAAAACATGAAATGTCGAAGCAGCAATCACTTTTGAAGCTTAAACACCTTGAGTTTGAGCTGTACAAAGGACATCTCAATAGGGATGTTAGTAATTGATTATATGAGACTTCGGGGAGAGAGTGCATCTAGAAATCAAGGCTGGAGTCATCCACATCAGTATAATGATGGACTGAGACTGGATAGGGAGAGGGCATGGGGAAGAAGTTCAGCATGTGTCTGCATCTGTGACATGGAGGAAAAGCTATTCCTTCATGTGGTTGTCTGTGTTTCCTATTCATTTTATTTTTCATGAATTCTTTTTCCAGATCCCTTATATTTTTAGTTGATTCTTCTTTCCTGATATTTTCAGTTATATCCAACTTTCCCAATCCTTGTATTTTCTTATGTCTTACAGGTTTATTTAGATTATTCAAGGACAAAACAACTAAAAATCAAAAAAAGTAAGAATACCATCTTTCCCAGCCCCCAGGCATGGATTTGTACTTATTCTTTATGATTTCTATTTATAGTAATTATAATTTGTGGATATTCCACAATATTCTTTAGTGAGATCTCTTTTTAAAAGATCAAATGAAGAATATGTTGCAACTTTCTCTTTTATTCTGTAATCATGCAACAAAGAGAATGAAGGCAGATGCCATCTTCTCACACCTACCTCAAGATTATTCTAGATTGAACCATATGACCATGCCCTATACCTTGGAAATAACATTCCTTTAAGTCAGGAAGGATTCTTTTTTTCTGTATTAAGTTAAAGATGAGTTTTAAAATATTTATATTAATAAGGAAAAGGAAAAATTATTAAATCCTATATAATAAAGTTAAAGATTTCATAAATTGGTATAAGAATACCTAAGTGTAATACATAGGAGAAACATGTAAGTTCTTAACAGTAAGATAGCTAGTTACTTGAACCTGTGATTTTGGGGGTAGAGATGTCAACTAGTTTTTGAAACATGCAGGGCAAATGTAAAGAACTTCCCAGAATTGAGGTCAGAGCTATAGATAAAGTAACCAAGTGGTGATGAAACCAGGACACTTTCGAGGGTGAAAGGCACTATTAGGAATAATTATGCCCTGGGAATGCTCTGGGCAAGGTAAGACTTATGGTCACCCTAATTCTGGACCTCAGTGGTTCACAGTTCACATCATTCAAGGTGAAATGAAGTGAAAGTAAGGCATTTTCTCCCTGTTCTGGCCTCTTAAGTTGAAGTACTATTTTGTTATATATAAAAATACAGGTATTTCAAGGACGTGGAAATGCCAAAATGAGATTGTCTTAGTTCTTAGGCTTTTCCAGTTGCTTTTCAAGTCAAGTGAAGGTGTTTGGAAACTGTGCTGAGAGGATTCAGGGCCCAGCCCTGTAGGTAATGACTTCAGTGTGGGTTTTTAATCTCCTGCCCAAGTGTTATCTTACTTGCCCAGACAAGCCTTCACCATTACAGGAGAGTGTGGGAAAATTAACACTGCCGGAGCAACCAGGGAAGGAAAGAAGCGTCTGAAGGTACAAGTGAATCGTATTTATTTTAATGCAGCCTGGGAAAGTACAACTTTAAATCTCTGTGCTGCTTGAGGAGAGCCCAGCACCTTCCCATGGAGGGAAAAGAAGAAAAAGAGGATTGAAAAATACACAGAGCATGGCTATCTTTAATGTTGGAGTTAGCTATCAGGAAACCTGAAATGCTGAATGTAATAAAACGTTGACAGCAGTTTCGCTTAACATGCAGTAACTCTGGAAGAGAACGACATCTTTGGCACCAAAGGAAATCAAGAGAATAACAGCAGCAGTCGTCAGGATTTGAAGTAAGCCACAGATTATTACCATCTGTACACTTTACAAACCCCTTGCAAAACCAGAAAGCCAGGCCCCAGACTGGAGAGTAAGTATATTGAACTCTGGGGTATGTTGTTAGACAGAAGAAACTGGTGTGAATTTCCAAATACAATACTTCATAAAACCTGACAATGTTTTTCTGGCGACGGTGGTACTAATACTTCATTTGTCTAAAATCTGGAACATCCGGAGGAGTTATTTGTGTGCCTCATGGGGGAAATACCACTGCTATAAACGTATACTATACCAGGCCTTCAAACTTTCACATTTCTCTGTAAATGTACAATTATATGTAAATTGCTCTCCAATTTCACATTGTTCTTATATAGTACAATGTGTTTCTGTGTTCTTTCCAGAAACATATGGAAGGGTCATCCTGAAACACATTTAAGTGTTTTGAGTAATGAATTGTTTCGTCACTGTCATAGATGACTTAGCTTGGACTTTTCTATATCCAGAAGACGGTACTTTTGGATGAGCCTGGATTAAATACCTTTAGTTTAATTATTTGCATTGTGTTTGATAGACATTCTAATTTGGGCCAATAGCTAGATTCCCTACAGTTGAGACCTAGATAGAGACTACATATAGAACACAAAAGTCTTAGATTATGTGTGCACGTGTGTGCTTTGATCAGGGCTTATGTATGTTCAGAGATCTCCCACCTAAAATTATAAACTCTAGCCCTTGAAAAATTAGATTTACTGGGGACCTAAGGGTGGTGGTGGGACATGAGATTATTCTTTTTTTTTTTTATAAAAAAAAAAGAATGTATATTTTAAAATAACAAATAGTGAATGAGAGGCCCATTTATGAGTATTTAAAGTGTGTACACAAAAGGGGCTAAAAATCTATGTAAATGGGGTCATTAGGTAAATTATTTGATGTCTCATTGAGAAGTAAACTTTCTTATAAATTGATTTGCTATAGAGCACTGGAAATAAAATGTGATGGGATAATCTTAACTTGAAAATAGCAATTAATGACAAATTGCAGAAGTCAGCCAATTGTCACTTACTGCTTTTCTATCCAATGTATATGGAAATCGTTTATAAACAGGGAGTACGTTTTAAATGTACATATGAATTTAGTATCATACTTGATAGTTTTTGGCTAGTTTGACAACACTAAATCTTAGATCAGGGACGATGGGATCGTTCAGAGGTTAAGCATTCACCTTGCAGCCCCGGGGTCTGAGGATTGAATCCCAGCCCTCACCTGTGTGGACCCATATGCTGAACTGGGTGTGCTTCCCATGTGGGAGGCCCCCAGTTCTGTTCTCGCCGGGGCGAGCTTCTCATGTGGGAGGCTGCAAGTTTGGCCCCCCAGCTCACAGGGGCGTGCCTCCCATGCAGGAGGCCCCCAGCCTGTTTCGCACCCTGCACGGCCCCTGCCCACCTGTGTGGAATGAAACCATATTGAAAACTGATGATGTGCAACTATGGAGACTGCTTTGGGTCCTCCCCCTTCACTCTGTCTCTCTCTCTTTCTGTCTCTCTGTCAAAAACAATTAAATAAATCTTTTTTAAAAATCTTAGATCTTTGAAACTTACACTGTTCTCCTGGGTATTAAGTGTCCCATGGGCAGAAGATTTGTTTTTTCCTTGCAAACCCTGAAATCTTAATGTTTAGCAAGAAACTCTTCACCTCATTTTTTTATTTGTTAATCTAAAATTCTCAGAATAATACAATATGGAGCACTTGGTCAAATTAAAATGAGGAAGGGTAGAAATAGCATAATGAATCTCCACACCTGTTCAACAGTTAAGTTAGCAAGTAAGTTGACTCACACACAGTTCAAGTGCTTAGGTCTGCAATCTCCCACTAACCGATTGTGTTGTGATTAAAGCATGTATTTGAGTCTCTCGTACTGCAGTGTGCTCTCTCATGTTAGCACAGTGCATTCCACTTCTTTAATTAATGATGCAGTGTCTTAGTTCTTAGACTGGTCATGGGGGAGTAATTTAGTATATGGGAAAGGAACCATGAGGCTTTCTTGACACTTGGGTCCTATTTGATAAATTATTGTCTCAGAATATTAAATGGACCCCAGTGTCCTAAAAAGTTTATATAATTTCCACATGTACACTTTTTCTTGCTGGGAAGTGTAACTTATGGCAGGAGTAGCTTTGGAAATCCAAGCTCATTATTGAAGAAAAACTAATGGTCATATGTTTAGCATACAATTTGAAAATATCTCAGCATGGGAAAATCTCGGGTAAAGTTTATTCTGCATGTGTTTATAATATACTTTTTTATGTCAATATAAGCATCTTACAGCTTGAGAAAAATAGCTAAATAGGCATAGTTAATTTTTCCTACCACATAGTACATGGGAGCAAACAACCAGGTTTTATTCAGCAGAAGGTATGGTTGGAATTACATGTGTTGAGAAATGGAAATGGTTTGTCAGGAAGTGTGTGAAAGGAGGGCAAATGCAGGCCCTCCACCTCCATCCTGCCTTCTTTTTGAAATGACATTTGTTGTTTTAGCTGCCTCGTGGTGCCTGCTTGATAGGAATCTTGGGTTTATCATACAGATTCTGGGAATGTTCTGGTCTCAGCTGCTCCAGTGTGGGTCAGGGGCAGGGCAGCTGCCTGGGCAGGCCTGTCCTGAGTCAGCTTCCGGTCTAGAGTTTTATTCTTTGCCTCTCTGGGGTGTCTTGCTGGAGGGATGTACCTCTCACAGAAACGTCCTGAGTGTGCACTCTGGGATCCAAACCTGGCCAATCACAGATCAGTCTGCATCCAGATGAAAGGGCAGCCCGGTGATCTGCCAGAAAACGCCTTGACTAAGGCATCCACTGCTGCCTGTCCACCCTCCCCACCCGCTGCTGCTGACTGATAGTCCCTGGTACGGTGGTCCCTGTGAGTGTCACCCTGCAGTGAGCTGGCACAGATCCTGGGGGATGACAGCCCCTTGCCCATGTATAATCGGGCACTTTGCTGTTAGGAAAAGGAGGAAGATGTCAAGGTGCTACTTTAACAATCGTCTGTTTTTGCAGTAGTGTCTGTTTAAGAGTTATTGCGTATGTATTCGTGTGTGTGAGCTGTATTTTCTTTGGCACTTATCCTATGGGATTTAAACAGACAACTACCAACTCTCCTGGAGAATTTACTATGGAAAGTCCTGAAGGTTTGGGCTGTGCCATCTGAATGAGGGGAGAAGACATTTGAACAGCAGAGAATAATATGAGTGTATAATTAGGGTGGAATTGTGAGGTACCGGCTGGCAGTGCTTCCAGGGACAGAGATCAAGTGAGCGCTCCCCTTCCTTCTAACGGGTAAACCCCTGTCTCCCAGAGTGCTTATCCCTTCTGAGCCAACGCCTGCTGGGTCCTGGACTCTTTGCTTCCTAACCTGCGCATCTCCCCTCTTGGATCATGAAGTCGTTCTGCCCTGGCTTAGTCCTGGAGCCATGCTGTTCTACCTCTGCACCACACAACTAAAAAGACCCTCCTACTTTTGTCCATTTTACATTCCTCCTGAAATGATTTTCCCCTGAATCATCATCCTCATAATTAAGGAACTGTTTTCAGTCCTGTCAGTTCCAGCTGTCCACCTCCCCCACTCCTTGGTTTCTGGAAAGTTGCATTGTCCTTGTCTTGCATCTATTTTGCGTCTATTTTGTTGACAGTACAGCTCCCTCCCATGCCTCTGTGTTTCCTAAGTTTTAGTTGCATCTAGCTCCTTATCTTCTCCCTCCAATGCTTCATCCACTCTTCCTACTTCAGCTGTCCCCTTAGGGAACACAGTAATCCACTTCTCAGACGTCTATTGAGTACCTACTCTGCACCGAGCGTTGGTCTAGGTGTTGAAGGTGGAATGATGAGAGGGAAGACGGGTCCCTGCCTCCTGCCATCTATGCTAGAAAAGTTGGAAAGCTGCCTCACCGGGAGGCTATAATACACCTTCAGAGGGACTCTAGGGAGGGCCACATACCCTGATCTGGGTGGGAGTGACTTCTAAATCCACAGCCACCTTGAACCTTAATCTTGCTCTTGGATGACCTGTCAGCACTTCAAACAGATCATGTGTAAGAGGAAATGACCTTTCTTCCAAGCTAACTTCCCCCCGTACCACCCCATTTCTGTCAATTTAACCAGCATTTCCCTCACTTGCTTGGGCTGAAAATCTAGCAGTCATACCAGATTTCTGATTTCCCATAAATTCCTCACCCAGTTGGTCACCACATCTGTCAGCTCTTGCTCTGTAGTTGCTCTCAACTCTACTTCCTACTTTTTTATCCCATAGCCACTGCCTGTGGCAAGACCCTCACCACCTCGTTGCTGCATGATGTAACATTTATAAATGGACTATTTACTTATTCAGAGGAGATATTTAAAAATTACCCAAGTGGTTCATGTTCATGGTAGAAAAAATGGGAAGATAGAGATAAAGAGAAAGAAGTAAAGAAGCAAATAAGGAAGGGGGTGGGAATCACGTATGTCATCATTTAGATAACATTCCTATTTAACACGCTGATATCCTCCTGAACCTGTCTCTATATATCTAAATATTCTTATATATAAACATGTGAAAAATATCTTACAAATTGTGATTTTATTATCTGTATTGTTTTGTAGCCTACTTTTCTGTACTTAACCTATATGATTTCTTTTTCATATCTGTAATATAATTAGTTGTAATAATTTTTCATGACTGCATGGTAATTTGGCATGATTTGTACTTTAAGATATTTCACTGTATTTAAAATTGATAGGCATTTCAAACGTTTTTTTAATTTTTGATGTTGTTCTGTGGAAAAAATATCAGTGACCTTCTATTGCCTACACAGACACACACACACACACACACACACACTCACACACTCTTTATTTAGGCAGGATTTTGACTTTCTCAGTCTTTCTTCCCCCAACAGGGATAAGTTTATTTCATCCTCAGTTGGGTGGTTAGCATACATGAACACCTTATACTGTACATCTTTCAGGAAGGTGGGTCTCGGGATGATGGAGGGACAGTTCTTGGATGTCCACAGCACCTTGCTTTCCCTCTGTGCATTGTCCCTTTCTCTACATTGCTGTCCAGATTTGGCCAAGGCCCCCCTGAGCTCTGGCTTCTGTCACAGTGGGAGCAGAAGACAGCTGTGTAAACAGACAGATAAAATGTGGCAGGACCATGTGCTGTGGGAGCAGACACTCTGATTGGGGGGTGGGGGGTGGGAGGGCACCAGAGCTAGTCTTGAATGTGAGAGGCACTTACCTAGTTAAGTTGGCAATGATCAAAGAGGGTGAGGGTGGGAAGTCCACAAAGTGAGGTGCAATGGGCAGCTCCTGCAAGGAGGGTGGGGGGCAGATTGAGGGTGTTGGTGTGGCCATGATAGGAGATGTCAGGTCCAGGAGACAAAGGCCTGCATGGGGACGTCTCCATCTTCCCAGCAAACAGTTTTGATTAGGCCAATTAACACAGTGAGGCACGTTAACAGCCAGCGTGGTCCTCACTGCCCAGGAGCTCATAACTGAAACCAAGATAAGTTTCTGTGTTAATGTGATTTTGATACTATAAGTTAAATCCTAAAACCCAGATGTTACTGGGTAATCCAGATTATCATATTGAACTGGCTGGATTTTTTTTTTTCCTAGTATACCAAAAAACATAAGAGAGCCTTTCTGATAGTTAGACTTTATTTTCATTATGCCAATATTCCTACTATTAGAATTAGTTGGTGTCAGTTACATTCACTGATATAAAGGCTCATTAGAATGTGTGTATGTTTATATTTACATATTAAATACATTTTAAAGCTAGGCATATTACCTTTTTGCTGTTCAAAGGTAATATATAAGTTTGCAATTAAATATTTGTGTCTCTTTAGGGGATGCTTGGATAGCTCAGCAGGTTGAGCACTTACTTGCCTTGCAACCATGAGGTCTGGGGATCGAATCTCATGCAAGTCCATATGCTGGGCTATGGTGCAATTGGTAACCACTGGGATGGCTCAGTGGCAAAAGTTGTTGCTTCCCATATGGGAGGCCCTCAATTCGGTTCCTACCCCACATGGTCCCACGTCCACCTGTGTGGAATGAAACTATGTCACAGCTGGTAAAGCCGTGGGTAGACTGCTTTGGTCCACCCCTTCCCCCTCTTTGTCTCTCTTTCTCTCTCTCTTGTTCTCTTCTCTCAAACAATAAAATAATTTTTTTTTTATTGTTAAATTTAATGGGGTGACATTGGTTGGTAACAATTAGATAGTTTCCCGATGTACAAGTTCACATCACATCACCCATGAATCGCATCATGTGCCCACCACCCAGAACCAGGTCCCCCTCCACCACCATATATCTGGTACCCACTCCCCCCTCCCCCCACAACTCTCCCTC
>PVKE010040865.1:0-14416 GCA_004027555.1 Craseonycteris thonglongyai | reverse complement strand
AGAGCCCTGTCCTCAGAAGGCGCTCCCTCACAGTCAATCTCCTCCGTAAATCAGGGGTGCTGAGCTGCTGTGGGCTGGTGCCCTGCTCTCACCCCGCCCGCCGGGAAGTGCCGCCGCCCTGCTCCACAGTCCCTGTTCCACTTTAGGCTCTGTGATCTGATCAGGGCACTGTGTGCTGTCCCTTGAGTTCAGATGTTAAATTGTCCACAGTCTTGTGGGGCTTCCACGCTCCCTAGGTCTCGGCTTCCAGCCCGCCCTCGATCCAGCTCCACTCTGACCGTAGTCCCCCAATCCCCCTTTGTTTTTGCCAGCCCCGGGCCGCGCTCCGAGTCTCTGTCCCTGAACCACTGCTTCCCTTTCCCTCTCCCGCTCTCCCCTTTTTTCTCTAACCTTTGTGTGTTGTTCTGCGTTGTGTGGTTCTCTTAGTTGAGGTTTCCTCTCAGGGTTTCCCCTGTGGAGTCCCCTCTGTTCACAAGGCCCTTCCCAGGCAGTTATCGGCGTTCTCCTCTCATGCCGCCATCTTGGATCTCCTCTGAAATATTTTTATAGTAGATCTATATTCACAAGAAAGTAGTTATATAGTGTGTAAAATTTGCAATTAGGTAGTTGTAATTTTAACTTTTTTCTTGATTATGTAGATATAAAATAATGTTAAGGAATTAGTTTGAATGAAATTTCCTGAAATTATTTTGAAAGAGTTGAGTTAAAGAATAGAGCTTAGTCATATATTTAGGAGATTGTTTGACTAGTAAAATATATTTGAAACCTTAGTGTACTTCTAGCCTTGGACTCATCAATTGAACATGAATTGTCTGTCATGTTATTCAGTTTTTATTCTTCAAAGCAAAACTCTAGCATTCTGTGTTAAACATTGTCTTCAAAGCCCCATTGGACACGAATTAACCTGGCAATACGCTTCTTCAGGTGGCCAAAAAGTATCCTCAGAGTCCCCCATAAATTACTGATCACCACCGCAGATGCCCATGACGTGGCCCTTTCTGTTTTACTCCACTCTTCTGATTCCTGCACTGACCGTTTCAGATCTTTTTTACTCTATTTAACCAGTAACCTCATCAGCCACTTTATAGAGCAAACAACCATCTGACTTTATAGAGTGAACAACCATCCGACAGGGCTCTCTGTTCTACATACCAAGCATCAACTCCCACCGTTTTCTTCTTCTCATGTTACAATGGAGACATTCACCTTCCTTTCATCTTAGGTCAGTCCCTGCTCTTGTCCTTGGAACTTACCCCAGGCACTCTCCTTAGAATCCTGTTACTAGTTATTCCCCCTCCTTACCTCTCCATGCCCTTTATAGTCAACATCTCCCTAGGACTACTGTTATTTCTCTCCTACCCTGTTAAATCAGAGTTTATGAGATGAATTTATTTCATGTCTTACCTCTCACATTCAATTCATTTCAGCCTGGCTTTGGCCTCCATCATACGTTCTTGCCAATGTCACAAGATCCAGCAGATATTTCTATTCATCCTCTTTTAGTAGCGTTTGACCATTGTTAACTTCTTAAAACACGTTCTAGCCAAGGCTTCCATGGCACCTCACTCATTTGCTTTTCTTTCGTTCTCTTGGGCAGTTCTTTCTCTTTCTTTCGGATAATCTTCATTCAGCGGGCTTGGCCCCAGGCCTTCTCCTTTACTCTGTTAATATGTTCTCTCCTACTCCCCTGACTTTCATGACCCCTGTGTAGATGGAACCCATAAATACATAGCCCATTTATCTAGTTGCTTCCTGATTTTTCTGTCTAGGTTTCTCAGGGCACCTCAAACTCAACATGTCCAACATTACTCTCGTGATCTCCTTAGCCCCCAAACCTGGCCCTTCTCCTGTGTTCCCTCTCTTGGTGACTAGCACCACCTTCTAGTCCACCTAGGCATCATCTTTCATAGATACTCCTCCCTCACTGGCCCCTTTCTCACAACAGTAATCACCAGTGCTTGGCTATCTCGTTGCCCAAATATTTTAAATCAATATAGACTTGTTTACTTCAACCACCCCGACCTAAACCAACATCATGTGTTCACTGAATCTAGTCTATACACATACACTCTGATCTCCTCTTTCTGCCATATTAATCCAGGAAACACAGTGTTTTTGTTTTTACAAAACCCAATTAAGCCTTATTGCCCCCCTGCTTAATGTCTCTGATGTCTTGTCTTCTCATTGCTCTCAGTATAAAAGCCAAAATCTACTGCATGGGCCCTGCATGGACCCTGTATGAACCCCTCCTCATTTACCATGACTCTCACTCTTTCTGCTCTGGGCCCACTGATTTCCTTTCAGTCCTAAGTATTTCCCATGCAACCCCACACAGCACCTTTGTACATGCCTTTTCATCCCCTTTCTCCGGGGGACTCTATAGTAATAGTTCTAATCAGAGCTTATTTCATCTACTGCTTCTTCTTGACCAAGTTACATCTCCTTCTTCTGTTCCCTCAGAACTGTGCATCTCTCCTTCATCCATGTTTCTGATTATTGGATCATTGTCTTTTCCTTTGAACCATAAACTCTCTGAGAATAAGGGCTATGTCTCTCTGCTTCTAGGCTGTTCCTAGCAGAGAAAGGAAAAACCCAGTATATGTTATATTAAAGAGTACTCCAGTGCATACATGAATGAGCTGTGATGGCACACTGTATTTATCGCAGTTAGCGCATATTGACTTGTCATCATATACATGTTCTGTCACCCCTACTAGATTTCAGGGACTTGTCTACTTCATTTTTATTTGCCCCACAGGGACTCCTTGCCTGTAAGTAAAACACTAGTTGATTGAATAAAATGGCAACAGCTAATTAAAGCAAAGAATTCTTCTAATATATAGAATCAGGAAAAATATTTTAATATCTATTTTAGATGTCAAAATTTATACCAGTCCTTGGACTTGTGGCTTAAATCAATTACTGACAAGATAGCATAGATTTAGAACTAAGAGTGCATGGGAAAATATGTTGATGTGCTGGCAGCTACTGTTTTTTTTTCTCCCTCCTGAAAATGTTTCTTGCTTTTATGATTTTTTTTCTCTGTATAGGCACTAATTTGCAAAACTTCATTTAACTCAGTTAACTATAGCAGTAAGCATTTTCATGTCAGATCTATAAAGCTTTCACTTAGAAGTTAAATAATTTGTTTATTCCCTTTTAAAACTCCTTAGAGACTAATTGATTTAAATTTGATCCAATGTTTTATAATCCTATGTTGGTTAAATTTTTCTTCTGCTCAGCTGTAGATTCTTGGGCATAAATCAATAGTTTGTCTTAAATAAAAAATGAACTAGAGAAGAGAAAATACATTCTAATTTCTAGGAAAATTGATTAGAAAGATGTTTGATAAATAAATATCACATGTCACATAACAAATTTTCTATAAAGTGTTTTTATTTTTAATTCAGACTCTCATGTCTGAAATGTTGATGGTAGATAGTGGGATGGGGAGACAACTTCCTGGACAGGGAGGCATTTTAGTGGGAAACCTTGAGCCTGCTGGAGCCTCGTGGGAATAATTCTGCTGGAGCCTTGTGGGAATAATCCTGCATGACTAAATAGAAGTGAGTCCACTTCTTGAGTGTTCCTCAGAGAGCCAGTGAGAGTGAGAACTGGAACGATCATCGCTTCTAGATGTACAAAAGCCCATCGGAAAACTGTGGCTGTGGCAGGTTGACCATCACCCATGGTAATGATACTCAAAGGTCAACGAAAGTGAAAAATAGGAATTGTCTCTTTGGCATTGACCCTTTGTGATTTGTTTCTTTGACTCTTACTCCCTGCTATCTTTCTGCAGGCAACTGGTATAGTAAAAGAGGCACTGAGTTAGAAAACAAAAAGACTGGTATAACAAAGGGAGCATTAAACTGGACTTAGAGGCACTGGAAGTGTTCAGATGTTACTGTTGCATCGTTTTACCTCTGGATTACATTTCTTCCCGTATAAGGAAAGGAAGTTGGGAGAGATCAGATGAAAAACTTAGATGCTCCCCAGGCTCAGAAGAGTGATGGCATGAAGGCAGTTGGTGAGGTATAGGGTAGATACTTAAGTTACCAGAGGATCTGTGGTCAACATGACACACATCTCAGTGATTGTTTCCACATGGGAATGTGGGGACCCAATGTGACTTGAATTTCCATTGTTTTGGGTAAAAAAAACCAGTTAGTTGTTTGGGGAAGTTTTTGTTATTATTGTTGATGATTTTAATGTAAAATCCTTTGGATTTTTTTTCTATTTTTGAGAGTTGGCTGAAAAAAACATTTTTTTTAATACCATGCAGACTTACCAAAACATTTTTGCAGACAAATTAGACCCATAAACCACCAGACTTCAACTTGTGCTATATTTATCTCGAAATCATTAGATTCAATATATTTCACTTTCTTTTTTTTCCTCTTTGTCTTTTTACTCTATCCTTCTCCCTTACAACATTTTTTTCTCTCATTTTTTTTATATAGCATTTGCTTGTTAAATTAATAGATGATGTTTAATACAAATTATCAAGTTATCACGACATGTCACATCATGCTGAATAAGCAAAGGTGACTAAAAAATATATCATTATCTTACATAATTTAGCAAGTTTTGATGTAAATGAAATGGAAACCTTTGATGTTTAGGGATCAGATAACTCAAATGGGCTTAATGGAAAGCACCAAGAAGCCTGGCAAGAAATTTGACTTAGTAAGAAGGGCTGGAACCCTGTGGAGAAGATCTCAATTTGGTGTGGGTTGGATCAGAATATTCTGGAAACTATTTTTAATTTCATGCATGCTGCAAGGAGAAAGCTAGACTTGTATAGTCTGAAGCTTTCCAACCAAGATGCCAAATAATGTGTATAGTTCTGTATATTAGTTACTACAAGGTTGGGAGATTCATTTATAGCTCAAACAATCATGTAAAATTTTCTGTAGCAAACAAGTTTCGTAAACTTTGGGGTCATCATAAGGTTACAGTTAAACGAATGCCTTTCTAGGAAATTAATCAAAATAAACCTAACTCAACAGTTAATTATCTTGTTGAGCCCTTGTTGCTGTGTGTTAAGAAACTGTGTGAACAACGGAAACTTCCATGAGGCTTTGCCCCACCCAGCCTGGCTAGCTTCCAGCGATGTTATTTGTTCATGGCACTGAATCTCCACTCTTCTATAAACTTCTCTTTCTTATCTTGCTTAGTACAATAAATGGCACAGTTCTTTAATTCTCAGAGTACTTATATTCATGACATTGTTTCCTGTGACAAGACTTTTCATTAACATGTTTTTGAGTCTGAATCCTGTTTTTGTTTTTGGGGTTTTTTTTTTAATCCAAAGCTAGTTAAAGGGTAAGACATACCTTTGATTCCAAAGGGAGCTCTGTTTCCTTTAGAAAGTTGGAAGAATGTCTGGGGTGGCAGTTCTCAGCACAGGTCCATAGAACATCGTGGGACTGACTACATGAAATTCACCTGAAGGTGTGGGGCATTGAAATTTCACCTTCCCAGGGTCTCACCCCTGCCTAGGGATCTGTGCTTTTTATTTTTATTTGTTTGTTTGTTTATTTATTTATTTATTTATTTATTTATTTAATTCATTTTTTTTGACAGAGAGAGAGAGAGAGATACAGAGACAGAGAGAGAACTGAACTGGGGGTGCTCCCAGCCCAGTACATGGTTCCGCACAGGCCGCGGCCTGGACTCGATCCCTGGTCCCCGGTCCCCAGCACTGCAAAGTGAGCGCTTAACCCACTGAGCCATCCCAGCCTCCCCGGGATCTGTGCTTTTTAAAAGTTCCCCAAGCCTTTCTGATGTATGGTTAATTTGGGGGAAGCACTGAGAGTTATGTTTGGAAGAAAAGTAAATATGGCACATTATTGCTTCTAAGATATAAGTAATCCATCAAGAAATGCCCCACCTTCACACTGAAGTGTCTGGGGATTCTTCCAAGAGCATAGAACAAAACCAGAGAGCTTTTTCTGAGTGTTTCTTGACCTAGAATAAATTTAGTGCCTCTTGAATTTGATAAGGCAGGTGTTTTTCTTCCTGTTTGAATCTTTTACCTAGATTATGATGGTCTTTGATCTTGGAATACTTTTAAAGTGTCTTGTTGAAAATCTTCCCTCTCTATTCATGTTATTCTACAAGCTGCATTAAATTTCAATGCTGTTGGAGAATATTATTTCATATGCTTTATTTAATCTTTCCTTTAAAAAAGAATGTGGAATGGGATACTTTTTGTAAAAACTCTTTGATAACTCCTATTTTTTGTCAGTATCTTAATATTTCAGTGTCCCTGTGCTTCTTTTAAAATTTTTCTTTTTCTCTCTTCATGGTCTAAATTGTAATGGCATCTACAGTTTGCTCCAGGCAAGATGCTTGTCACTCTTCGATAACACCCTCTGTTCAGTGCTAATCTGACATTCTGAATCTTAAGCTCTGTATCTTCTATAAATCCTATCTTTTCACACAGATAACTAGCCAAGCCTTTCATTTGAGCCTTGTATTACAAAAAGGATGCGGCATCAGAAGATGTCAGTGAAATGGTGAAATAGTAATTTTAAAACATAAGGTACAAAATTAAATTTGCTTCAAATGTCACTGGTGTTCAACAGACCTTTCTACATAAATTATTTTCTCTTCTTAGTGCTTTTCTGTGTCTGCTTTCAAACCTTAGGCATTATTGTTTAAGGCTCTACTTAGTCATTGACTTAATTAATTGTGTATGTCATCCACCATATGTATGTCCCCAGTCCTGGTAGACTTATTTAATGTTAGAACATGCTTGAAACACTGTCTATAAGTATACACCATAGCAAAGACTAAAGTATATTTAGATTTTATTGAATAGTTTTATATCACATAAATGTATAACATATATAAGTTCCTGTTTTTGGAATAAAGTAGAGTGAAGCAACTGACAAGAATTTACCAAATTTAAAGAAAACATGATCTAGATGTGCTACCTATGTCATTTAAAAACCATTTATTGTGAAAGTTGTTTTTTTTTTAAGATTTATTTTTTATTGATTTTTGACAGAAAGAAATAGAGACAGAGAGAAACGGAGAGAAGGGGGAGGGCCCAGAGCAGTCTCCATAGTTGATATTAGTTTTCCATATAATTTCAGTCTGCAGGTGGGCACAGGGCTGCGCAGGGCAGGAACCGCCCACATAGGTCCTGACAAGAACTAAACTGGGGGCACACCCCAGTTCAGCATGTGGGTCCGCATGGGCCGGGGCCGTGATTCGATCCTCGGTCCCCGGGGCTTCAAAGCAAGCGCTTAACCCTCTGAGCCATCCCAGCTTTCCCTGAAAGTTTTTTTTTTTTTAATACTATCACGAGTAACATTTATAAATACAGCTTTGCAACAACACATGACATTTTGGTCTAATTAAGTATAGAAATGAAACCATGAAAATATGTTGGGTAAATCATGAGGGAAATGAGACAATATTTTATGATGTGTAAGATATATGAACATCCCAGCCCATCTACTTTAAATTAAGAGTTTTGTGGTAGGTTGAGAAATGGTTTCTGTAAAAAGTTACATACCTTGTCTTAAAATATTTGTGGAAAACATCAGATTTTTTTTTAATTGTTAAATTTATTGAGGTGATATTGGTTGATATCAATTACATTGTTTCCAGGTGTACAATTTTACATTACATTGTTTATACATTGTATTATAACATCAGAATTTTTAGTATTAAAGCAATGGAAAAAAGATGTTTCTAAACATGTGAGTTAAGTGGACAGTTTGTTTTCTTGTATTGTTTAGAACTGAACTTGGTGATCTGCTTTGCCTTTTCTAGGACTGGTGTTTATAAAATATAATAAAATCAAAATATGTATTTTAATATTTCTTTTCTGTTCAATTCCCATCATGTAATTCAGTTAATATTACAAGAACTGCAATTATATAACTTAAGCATTTTTCTTTTTTTTGTCTTGATAGGAAGAAGAAAAGAAGTCGGTCAGTTATCCTTCTCTCCTTAGCCACATAACTTCTTCTTTCCTGAATCACCCTGTCTTTTCAATGACAGAAAAGATCCCCGTACCCACCCTTCAGCTATTGGGTGAATTCTCTCCATTACTTTCATCTTTGCCTTGTGACATTCATCTGATTAACCTGAGGACAATTCAGTCAAAGGTATAGTCCAAAATATATCTATAAAAATTACTTTTTTATAATATATCTGGTATAAGGGGATGGGAACAAGAAGAAAAATACTGAATTTTACTGTGCTTTAAGGAATGATTAAGAGGGTTTCACTTTTAGGCAAAAGTCATTATATTAATACCTTTCATTTGACTACTATTGCTGTAAGGTTAGAGCATATTCCAATATTAATTCTTATTTTCTAAAAAAAGTTTTTGTGGTGAGTAGCTAAGGGATGAGGAAGCTAAAGCTAGCCTGAGTTCATATAATTAGTAGGTGAGAGAACTAGGCCTTAAGGTCAGCTTTACTGTCATTTTCCATTCATTTCACCTTATTAACCAGGGTTTCTCAGGAGTTAGAGCAATAGAAATTGAAGTGTTTATTTCTGTATCTGAGGCTTTGTACCTTTGTGACTTTCTCCTGAAAATCACTGCAACCCAAATTTTTGCTTTGAGAAACAAACTATTTAGAGAAATGTAAAAATATATTAAAGGGCAAGGGTAGGTTTTATTAAATATATCATTTTAATTCAGTTAGACTGCTTTAGTTTACATATATGCCTATTTTAAAGTATAAGAGATTATATTTGAAAAGAATAAAAATTAGACATTTGACGTCATTTTTATGTTTTATAGAGCTGTTTTAATATTGTGACTTGACATACACTTAGCTGGAAATAGTAAGTGATTATGGATTCTGTGGGAAATATAATAAATGGCCTGAATATGAAAAGAATGTTCATGTTTGAATATAACATCAGAGGAGAAAAATGTTTAGTTTAAGAACAAACAATGAAAGAAAGCCAAATAAAGAAAAAATTGCCTACAAGTTTGGACATTTAGGGCTTTTAAAACTGTATATTTAAGTTTAGGAACTTATACCTATATATTTACCCCCTCTACACACACACACACACACACAGAGTTTGTGATAATGACTACAAGTGAGTATCAGAGGCCTGTGTGCATGTCTCCATGTGTCAAAAGGTTTGTTTGATCATGTGAGTGAACTCGCAGGATTTGTTTCATATCTGCTATGTGCCAATATTGCTAAAGGCACTAGGGATCCAGTCATGAACAAAACAGATAAAAGCCCCTATCTTTCTGGAGCGTAGACTCTAGTAGGAGGAGGAAAATAATTAATTAAGGAAGAAAAATATAAGAGAAACATTTCATAGTTAGTTGGTGATAAGTGTTATTAAGAAAAAAATAGGAGGGAAGTGCAATTCTGGAATTTGATGCGAGTTTCAATAGGGTGATTGGAGAGGGCCCCATAGAAAAGGTGATAATGAGAGAAATCTGAAGGAGGTCAGGGAATATGAAACTGACACAGATTTCTAGGAGTAGAGTGGTCCAGAGGAGAGTTAAAAGCAAGTGTGAGGGCCAGAAGGCAGGAAATGGAAGCTTCTTATAAGCTGGGCTTTTCTTTGATTCCTTATTGTATCTCCCTGCTTAGAACAGTACCTGCACATGATAGGGCTCACTAATGATTTGTTGAATGAGCAAATTTTGTGAGTGTTCTTGCTACAGTCTTTGTGGGTCTGTTTTTAGACTTGGTAAGAACACGCTGGAGATGGACAGCCTTCCTGAGGTAACCTGTCATAAATTCATGAGCTGAAGCGAACGAAAGGATAGAATAGAGGGTACCAAAGACTCTGGGCCTCAGATTGTCACCTCCCGGCATATGTGGTAGGGAACATTAGCAACCTGAAGGAACCGAGGACTTCTGGGGTGCACAGTGACACTATTCCTTAGCCCCACTTATAGATGACTCCTTCTGTAAATTGTTTGAAAGTAACTTTTCTGGAAGCAGTTCCTATTAACTAGAGTCAGTGAATTACCCTGTACAATCCAAGGTTGGCACTGTTTTCCAGATCACCTCCTTTTAGTGATTACTTGCTTCTTTTATTCTTCCTGATGTTGGCTACTTTCCTGCCATACAAATCTAATCATATCTCAGATTAAAAATCCCATTGCCGGGGAAGCTGGAATGGCTCAGTGGGTTAAGCGCTCACTTTGCAGCGCTGGGGACTGAGGATCGAATCCCAGCCCCGGCCCGTGCGGAACCATATGCTGAACTGGGGAGTTCCCCCAGTTCAGTTCTCTCTGTGTCTCTATCTCTCTCTCTACCTGTCAAAAATAAATAAATAAAAATATATTAAAATGCATTTGGAAAAAAAAAAATCCCATTTTAGGTTCAACCCTAGAGCATTCGGGCCCTTCGCAGTCTGTCCTCACTCACTATGGCCACCTGGCTTCCCAATGCTCTTCTCACCTTTGGACATGTGTGCCACCTTGACTGCCTACTGGCTGAGTGACTGAGACCAGTTATAAAATGGGGCTGATAGCAGATATACCTGCTTAGGTCTGTCAGGAGAAACATGAAATAGTGCTGTGAAAGCCCTTTGAAAGCAGAAGCACCTTGTAAACATACATTGTTATCCTGATGATGTTTACAAGATATGCCAACTCAGGAACAAACTAAGATTTTAGCAAAGGGAATAGAAAGCACTTCAACAATGTCAATATTTGACCAGAAGAATAAAGACTGAAATGTTTATGTCTAATGATAACCATGCTGGCACATTTAATCAGAATTAAATAGTGGTGGCCATTTTGCATTATATCAATTGTTAAAAGTTCCCATGTTAGCCATTGACTCATTACACATATTTCTAATGGTTGTTTAAAAGTTTACTATTAATTCAAGGAGGTTGATTGGTCCATTGAAAAATCATGTCTTTAAAGAATTCTTTGTCTCCTAACTGCTGATAATAAGATCATCATTGAAGGAAGCTGATACAGGTATTGATTCAAAGAAAACTTGATACTTAAAGGTGTCAAGTATAATTCCATAGCTATACTAAAAGGAAGGCAGAAATGACTCGATGTATAAATCCAGAAATCAGACCTGTACTGAACACAATTTTGGATTGTGTTTTCCTATTGCTCTATGTTGGCAGCTCCCAACATACAGTAATGAGTTGTTCATTGGAGATTGCAATGAATTTTTTTCCCATTGAAATAATAAAATGGGAATAATAATAAAATAATTTAAAAATGACTTTTTAAAAAAGTTAACTAAATCTCTTCCTCAAAGTCCAGTTTTTCAGGAATTGAAAATTGGCAGATAACTATATGTTTTTATATAAGCCTATCTTGCTTTTCTACTTTATATACATTCTTTGGAAAAATTAACTACCTGTCATGTATTTGTAGTCAATGAAGAGGGGCACAGACATCTCTTGAAATCCTGCCTCACAGCATGCTGTGCATCCCAGCATGTTCTAGCCACAATCTGAAATGTAACTGTTAGTCTTCTCATCCTATAGGCTTGGCTTCCAAATTTCTTCTTTTTATCACTCCCTTTTCTTACACCTTCAAGAGCTTGAGATATTAAAAAGAAGCTTCTGAAGAAGTTTGAAAACTGGGAAACAGGAGCACTAATGTGCATTAAATGGGAAAGCCGTATCATCTGGAAAGCCTAATGATTAAGCAGAAAGGAGTCTTGGTAGAGAGGATGCTGGGAGACTCTCGTGGGAGGAAGGATCGTGGGTCAGGGTTTTCTATAGGCTAGAATTATAGGTCCAGCCTGGAATGCTGACATTCCAGGGACAACGAGGAGCTTGATTAAGCCATTTAGCTAGACTTCATAGAGCCAGTCTGCCTTGATGTTTTAAACAATGATATGTAATTCAACTGTTGTTTTTTCAGATTACTTCCACTTCTGTTATGTTCAGATATATTTTTATATATTTATATATGCATATCTTTATGTCTACCTCTATATCTGTGTTTAACTCTTTATTCCCTATGGAATTTCTCTTGGTTTGTGCTTAACTGTTTCTTGCAAATAGTTAATCAATTATTTCAACATCAGAACCAGTTACTGATTAAAAATTTCTCTCCTGATTTGTTTACACCACCCCCTTCTTATAAGAAGCAGTTATAAAGGTTTTACTTTATTTTACCTATCTTATAAGAATTGATTGGTGTTTTATTGATCTCCCTAGCTTTTGGAAAGGTGAAAATTATGGGAGGATGGGGACTCCCATTGTTGTACATATCTAAGAACCACCATTCGCCTTCCCCTTTCTGTCATGTTATCTTGTTGATCAAAACAGGATAACTTTTATTAGACATTTTAATGAGTGCTTTGGAAAATGAATTTCTACTGGTTATTTCCTGCTTCAGGACTTATAACAGAGTTTGCAATTTCTAACCTTTCCAGCTATCAGAATGCACTGAAATATGAGTATTGTTAGGCATTTTCAAAGACTCTGAGTGGGTTGGAGAAATTTTCCCACCAGGTGTTTCTCCATGCCTTAATCTATATACACCTTACACGTCATGAAGATGGTGGGGTCCCATTTATTCTGCAGACTTTGGTCAAATTTATATCATTCTCTTTTCCTCGGGCGGTGGGGGGGGGGATGTGTGCATATATTAATAAAACGTTTACTGTAGTTTCCAGGAATTTGTTGATTTGTGATTTTCACAGTACTTGTAAGCAAATCAATTTCTTTTGATGTGAGAAACTCATAGCACAACTTTCACAGTTTGAGTTCTCATCCTCTTTGGTAGAGGTGCATTTGCCTATTCCTTTTCTTAGGAGAGACTGTTATATGCATGTGTAATTTTCAGAATGGCCTTAAATCACATCTAAAATGAGATGAATGAATGGATCGGCAGGTTGTAGAGTGATAGAAATTACAATTTCTAATTTTCTGAATTGATAACATATTTTGATAAATCATGGTTTTAGCTCTCCTGGGTCTACTGATTACTCTCTTTTTTGCAGCCTCATACAAGAGGGCAGTCTCCTTTAGTGTATAGCATTTTGTTATATTTTATCACGAGTAGTCTTCCCCTTTCCTCCTAGCTGACATCTGTGAGCACCAATTCATAGCAAGAGCAAAGGCAGGAGAATGGAGCTGTTAGGAGCACAGACATTGGACTCATACTGCCAGGATTTTAGTGAATCCCTTCTACTTGCTGTCTAGGTGACACAGAGCATGTCACTTAAGTCTATGAGTCCCAGTTTTCTCATTTGCGTGGCAATGGTAATAGTGCCCACCTTAGAGGTGTTCTGGGGGTTAAATGAGTTGATGTTTATAAAGCATTGAGAACAGTATCTGACACACAATGCCTGAAAAATAAAGGTTCTCAACTGTGACAGTTCAGTCGTGAACAGTCACATAATGAAGTAAAAATGCTGGTACATGTTTTTATAAATTGGAGAAGGTTGAAATTTATTGTCAGAATAAATCTTGATGTAATTTGACTTGTATTTCTTATATTCTTTATTATAATAATAATGCCTCAGATTTTTCAAACCAACATACCTAAAATCATCTCTATGCCAAGCAGTATGCTGAGTGCTTTACATGAGCCTTATTTAGCTCTCTCAACAACACTGTGAAGGTAGACAACACTTGTACTTTATCTTAGAGAAGAGGAAACTGACCTAGAGATGGCAGGTAACTTTTTGAGGTCACACAGCCAGTAAATGGTGATGCTGGGAAGTACACCTTAGCATGTCTGACTCTAGTTCCATACCCAAAAATTTCTACTGCTTCTTTTCACAAGAACAAAAGGGGAGCAATAGTGTGGAAAATGTTGGGGAATACACTACCTATTTTTCTCTTGTCTCCTTAGTAATAATGGGACACCCATAAAAGGATACACCAGCCATTCATGGGAAAAGATCATGAAGGGCTAATGTAGAGTCTTTAGAGATAATTGCTACTTGAGTATGAGAGAATGCTTTGTGATGGGGGTGTTCCTGTACATTTAAATATAGGGATGCAAATGTGTATACCACCTCAATTACTTCAAAGCTTGTAAGATGAAATGATTTAATGCAGAAAAAGCATTGTGCATAGAATCTGGCACACAGCAAGTGCTCAATATGTGTCAGCTGCAATTACTGTTATTGTTACTGTGGTTGACCCTCAGTCCTCAAAGGCGCTCTTCACCTAACGCAGTTCCCTGAATTTTCAAAGATTAACCCTCTTAGTGCTACCTTCTGCCAGCAGTACTCGGGAGAAATGTGAAGGGTAATTTAATAAAATGTATCACCTTAGGGAAAAAAAAACGTTATGAAGTTTTTGATTTAAATATCCATATGCGGTTTTTTAAGTTTTATATAAATTAAATTAGTTTATAATAATACTGTTCTTTTACATCGTCTGACAAAGAAATGTAATTATTTCAATCATACCTCATACAAGAAAAAATATACGTTATAGCGCTTTTAACTATGGTCTATGTGTGAGCGGA
>PVKE010040864.1:0-14417 GCA_004027555.1 Craseonycteris thonglongyai | reverse complement strand
ACATCATCTAACATTATAAAGGCAAGTAATCCAAACCTTAGGTGAAGTCTTTTAATGTGACAATTCATCATTATAGCCATCACCAAATTTTTTGTAATACTACATAGTGTTCAAAGCATTTTCCTGTGTATCATTCCAAATGTGGCTTATAATGGCCACATAATATTAAATTGGTTTCTGCAGACATTCTCTTCACATGCTTGTCACCCTGGATAGCTGCATATCAAAGACTCTGAATAATATTTGGCATAATGGTTTCAGAATCTCTTGAAAGTAAATACCTCAGGCTATTCATTTCATAGCTATCTTAGATCCATCCTGACACATAACGTACAAAGACATTTTGTTATATTTCTCAGAAATTATTGTTGTTTAATATCTTACTTGCATCAGTGCCACCTGTGCCTCTCCCACATCAAGAGCATCCACAGATAAAAAATTTCAGTAATAAAGAAATGACTTCTAAGGTTCAAAGGTATGTTTCTTATATTTGTAAGGTACTTTACAACTTAAAGTGGTTCCCCATATATTACCTCATTAGGCATGTCTGCTCTGAGAAATATAAAACTGTAAATACATTGCAAATTGTATCACTTTCCTAGTCTTTTCAGTGTCTCCCAGCATAACTCCCTAAATTGTTGATGATATCATTTATATTACACAGGTTTTGTTATGTAAGGTGCTACATGATATTGTTAAGATGATACATCAATTTTAAGTATATTATTATTATATTAAAAAATATGAGATTCCAAATAGGTACTTGCAATGTACTAATGAATTTTATAGTGTGGATACTGGAAACGTTTTATCAGAACCTTATGAATAACTTTTTAAAATTTTTAAGATATGGCTATTATCAACAAGATAAGAAATAACAAATGTTGGAGAGGCTGTGGAGAAAAAGAAACCCTCATACACTGCTGGTGAGAATGTAAACTGGTACAACCACTATGGAAGGTGGTATGGAGATTCCTCAGAAAATTAAGAATAGACTTTTCATATGACTCCACAATTCCTCTCCTGGGTATTTACCCCCCAAAATTGAAAAACCATAGTCCACAAAGATATGTGTAGGGGAAGCTGGGATGGCTCAGTGGGTTAAGCGCTCACTTTGCAGCCCCAGAGCCTGAGGATCGAATCCCAGGCCCAGCCCATGTGGACCCATATGCTGAACTGGGGTGTGCCTCCAGCTCAGTTCTTGCTGGGGTCTATTTGGGAGGCTCCCAGCCCAGTTCCTGCCCTGTGCAGCCCCGTGCACACCTGCAGAGTGAAACTGTATGGAAAAGGAACGCTGTCAACACTGGAGACTGCTCTGGGCCTTCCCCGTTCTCTCTGTCTCTGCCTCTGTTAAAAAAACAATAAAAATAAATCTTTAAAAGATATGTTTACCCCAATGTTCATCAGTACCCCACTGTTCACAGTGGCCAAGTCATGGAAACAACCAAAGTGTCCTTTGATAAATGACTGGACAAAGAAGCTGTAGTACATATACACAATGGAATATTACTCAGCAATAAAAAAGATTAAATACAACCATTTGTGACAAAATGGATGGACCTTAAAATCATCACGATAAGCAAAATAAACCAGACAGAAAAAAAACAAGAGCCATATTATTTCACTCATATGTGGAATATATAACTGAAAGAAACAAAGAAACAAAAACCCATGAACACAGTCAATAGTTTAGTGGTTACCTGAAGGTCAGGTGGAGGGGGTGAGAAAGAGAAAGGGGACATCAAATATATGGTGATGGAAAGAGAACTGACATATAATGCAGCACATAGATGATATCATGTAGAATTGTACACCTGGAAACTATGTAATTTTGACTAACCAATGTCACCAAAAAAAATGTAACAAAAAATTAAAAACTTTAATGTGTCATAAATACTTATGATATGGTTGCAAACACAGATCCCTGAACCTAGCCCAAAACCTAGTCAATCAGAATCTCTGAAAGGTCATGAAATTTGAACTTCTAGCCACTTGGGGGTTGCTATAAACCCCCAAAGTCTGAGAATCATTGCCTAACTCTGAGCTTGATTGACTTAGAGTTTCCACTACAACTTAAAAGAAAGTTCTGTGCCTTTAGAAATTGCAACAACTCTTTAAGGCAATTAGCATACCATTTATCAAGTAACTCAAATCTAAGCAAAAAGAACAATGGGCTTTAAATTATCATTAAAACATATTTCTGTTCAGTGCCCTGTATTTGGTGCTCTAATAACTGAAGAAATTGACACAACTTCATAATAAATATTCCATCTGTAATGATGATCTCTGTCAATTTTAGAAAAGCTAAATGTAGAATTTATTCAGAAAATATATGTCTCTCCAAATGGGAGGTGAAAGCTGGATAAAGTGCATTTCTGTCTGCTTCATAAAGTACTATTCAAGATATGTCATTGTTATAATTTGAAAAGTATTATTCAGAAAGAAGACAGATTTCAGTTCAGTAGCTTTGACTGTAAGACCAAGAAATAAAAGCCAAATGGATGAAAGCTGAGTCACAAATGACTGAACTTAAAAATTATCACCTATCTTTAAAGTTAGCTAAAGAATGATTGCCAAATCCCCATTTGCTTCTCGACAAAATGATAGGCCGGGGGATCTTTACAATATGAGATCTTTCTCTTGATGTAAACTTCAGTAAGGAAGTTTCCCATTGCACGGTGCTTGGCTTGTATTGCTTCTCTATGAATTATGTTCTAATATTTTGAGTTTACTGGGAATGTCAAAATAATACTGAGTTAGATGTATTGTCTTTATGGCTTTCATGAGTTTAAAACAGCCATTTCTTTAGGATGGCAATTGGCTGACATCAATCTGACTCAGAAAAGAAAGAATTTTGGCCCAGTGAGTTGCAGGAAAGGCATTACAAAAATTCCCTGTGAATCTCGCATGCAAGGTTAGGTCAGACCTTGTCTAAGGAGCACATATTTGGACTGAGTCTGGGGAAGGTTGGACCAGATAATGATAGAACTTTAAATTTCTTGTTTTTAAGATTTATTTTATTGTTTGAAAGAAAGTGAGAGAGTAAGAGAAAAAGAGAGATAGGGAAAGAGAGAAGGGGGACCCAGAGCAGTCTCTCTAGTTGTACATCATTAGTTGTGACATGGTTCTATTCCACACAGGTAGATGTGGGGCCATGCAAGTTGAGAACTGAACTGGGGGCTTCCCGCATAGGAGGCAAGAATTTTCACCACCCAGCCATCCTGGAGGTTTCCGGTTGTGCCACAGTTCAGCATATGGATTTGAACAAGTCAGGGCTGAGAGTCGAACCCCAGATCTTGTGACTGAGGCAAGAGCTCAACTGTTGAACTATCCCAGCACCCCCCAGATTATTTTTATAGTGATTATAATGCAACCATAGTTCCTCTTTTTTTTTTTTTATGTTAACCCAAAATAAAAGCTGCATAATAGTATCTCTAAAGACAGCAAGTGGCTTTGGAGTTATCTGTGAACTTTGCTTTAAAGATAAATAAAAATCACTAGAAGTTAGGGAAAGAAAATATGTAGAGAAAAAGACCTACCGGTATCAGTTGAGAAATATAGATACGACATCTTTTTCATCTATCAGAATAGAAAGATTAATTAATATGGGCTGGGGATGGGGGTTGGAGGCAGAAAAGCAAATTATTTCTAAAAATCATGCAAGTTTCTCAAGCATCTTTTCCCAATCATTTGCAATACGGGTGTTCAGCTACATATAGAATCTTACTTAAGGGTAAAGATAATGTTTCTTTTCATTAGAGTTTCCTTAAAAGCTACTTTTATTTTCCAAGTTCTTTTGACCTCAGAAAAGAGAATTTTAGGAAGTGGTGGGATTAAACTCTGGGGTTAAGTTGCTGATGATGTCTAGACAACTTGGAATTGAATTCAAATAGAATCAGAGCCCTCAGGTAGATGAAAAATTTATTAAACTGGTTCCATTTTTATTTTTTATTAAATGTAGTGTGGTGACAGTGGTTAGTAAAATTATATAGATTTCAAGTGTACAGTTCTATAGTACACCATGCATATTTTGTATTGTGGTTCCATTTTTTAAAAGACTACTAAAGTTATATAACTAAATGCACTTTTGATTCCAATGAAGATAAATGACCTATTTGTACTATATGAATTCTGAAGTGTATCTCCTTGATTTCATGTATCCACCACAGCAGTGAGCCAAATTTCACCAAAATCCAAGATAAATCTAATTAAGAAGAACCATGTTTCTCCTGAGTATTCGCTCCAGAATCTAGTTAAATCTAGGCCAACAATGTGCCACACTTTTCTGGGTAGATTGATTAGATTCTATCAAGTTTTCCCCTAGATATTTGACAGTATTGCAGAGTTGTGCCATCTCAGAAAACATCTGAGAGTTTACTACTAAGTTCTTGTCAATGGTGGATCACAGTGATTCACATTCTAAAATTCCTCTTGTGGCCACTTAGACAGGAGTAGAACCTTTTGAGCTCACCATGAATTCCAAATATGTTTTCTGACTGTTCCCAGGTTGAAATGGCCTGTAACACCAAGAAGATGTTTTCATCTAAAATTAATTCCCAGTACAACCTCATTTCCCACTACTTTTATGTAGCACAAAAGTAGAATATACATCTTTTGTGGGGGAGAATAGTTGAAGCTCATAAGCAGGGCAGATTACTGAAATCTCCAAGTAAATATGATTAGAGTGAATGACAATACTCTTTCCCCAATAATAATAATAACGATAAAGGTTTATTCATGGTTACTAACCTCCCTCCTCTGTGGTAAGTACTTCACTTGCATGTTTCATTCAATCCTCACAACATTCACATAACAAACGTTCTTCTATTATCTTCATTTCACAAAAGTTACTGAGGATTAGAGAAAATAAGTCAGTTTCATAGAGTCATTTCTAGTAAATATTTAAACCCAAGAACGTGGGTGAGTTTCCTTTCTAAAAATGTCTGTCTTGTTCTCCTTGAGGCTGCTAATAAATAAAACAATACTTGAGGAGTTTCCTGATGCCAGTGATAAAGACTAACTAGAACTTTCAGCAAACATAATCAGTCAGGAGGGTCTACGGGAAAAGCTAGGGCTTATGAAATTTCTCACACTCTATGAAATTGGGAGAACCCCATGGGAAGAACTCTATAAAAAATATCTATGAGTCTAACTTCCTCTCCTATTAACTTCCTTTCCCCTTCTGCAAATATTCCTCCATCTTTGCAGATGGGCCAGAGTGTGTGCTTGGCTTGCCAAGTCTGCATGCACTGGGTTGCAACCCTTTCTTTTTCCCAAATAAATCCTTTTTGGTGATGAAACACCCTGTAGATATTATTTTTCAATCAACAGCAAGTAGTAAAAGCAAAAAGAGTTTGACAGCGAGAGGCTTCTCTTGGCCACCACTGTGCCCTTCCACAAAACTCAGTTTCTATGGTCAGAAATTTTATTATAACTAAACTGGAAATAAGATATTGATAGTATTTTTATCTCTGAAATTCAGCTCCAAAATTGGCAGTTCTGGATTTATTTGCACTTGGTAGAAATGATAGAAATGAATTTGACCAATTGAACCATTTTCAACAACTCTGTTTTTTAAGGGGAAAAATGTTAGGCTGTTCAATTGCTGAAATATTCACCTTCTTTCTTCCTTTAACTTTATGGTCAGCTTAATGCTTTCCAATTAGAAACATCAAACTTTTGAATGCCTCAGGGAACTTTAAAACACCAATGCATCCCCACAAACAATCCATATGGCATACGCAATTGAATTGGCTCATAGAAATTACACTGCTTCTTCAATGAGAATACAGACAAAAAGGCACCCATAATCATTTCTTATATAAAAACTCTTACAAGTGAAATCTGCATGCTCTAGCTTGGAATATACCAGGGGGTGGGCCCCTTGTAGTACAGGCTTCCCCCACTAGGTAAGTGTTCTAGGAACCCATCTGCATCAGTCTGCCAGCTGGTGTTAAGAACTGGTGTTTGGCTTCAGTGAATTTGGGGGGGACTCGTTCAATGCATTTGCCCATTTCATGATGGTTGATTTAAACGAACAACATGCAGCATGACAATGTACCTGCCCACACCAAACTGAGTGTGCAGCAGTTTTTGACCAAAACCAGCATGACATCCATGCCATACCCACCCTATTCACTCAATCTCACCTTGAAGACGTTTTGTTGTTTGTTTCCCCAATGAAAAAGTCCTCAGAGAGAAACATTTCACTGATGTGGAAGAGGTAAAACAAGGAAAGGGCAGAGCACTAAAAAGCATCAAAATCAATGAATTAAAAAACTAGTTTTGGAGGATTCTGTGATGGCTCAGTGGGTTAAGCTCTCTCTTCTCAGCCGCAGGGTCTGAGGATCAAGTTCTGATCCTGGCGCCAGCCCATGTGAACCCATATGCTAAACTGGGGTGTGGCCCCCAGTTCAGTTCTTGTCAGGGTGTGTTTCCCATGTGGCAGACCCCGGGTTCAGCCCCTGGCTCTTGGGGGCGAGTCTCCCATGCAGGAGGCCCCCAGCCCGGTTCCTGCCCTTCACGGGCCCTGCCCACCTTTGTGGAATGAAACTTTGTCTAAAACTAATGATGTATAACTATGGAGACTGCTCTGGGCCCTCCCTCTTCTCTCTGTCTCTCTCTGTCAAAAACCATAAAAATAAATCTTAAAAAAAAATACGGGTTTGAGCAGTGGAAAAGGCATCTCAATAGGTAGACTGCATCAAATGGGGAGACTTTGGCGGTGACCTAAATTTAAACGTGTAAGCATTAATACACAATTCTTTATAAATAAATTCCTGTTTGCGGAGGTCCCCACTGCTTCCAAGAACTTGTCAGGTTGAGAAATTTGCCCCATTCCAGTGTGAGACAGAAAAACGTTTCCTTTCTTCCCTTTGTAAGTTCTTTTGCTGGCTTAATAATTAAGTTGGTATGAGACAGATTTACAGGGAAAAACAAATTTTAGTTTTCGGGTTTATTTGGGGGAAACCCCACAGATATGATGCTCTCAATCAGGCCATTGAAGCTTCTGTTTTATCCTGAACTAAAGAAGTGGGTAGGGTTCTGGGACTTCAAAGGGGAGGAAGACAAGTCACAGGAAGAAGAGAAGAGCAAACATATGACAATCAAATGTTTGTCATGCACTGCAAAGAAGTCTTTCTGATGTAAAAAGCAGTTATCTTTGCTAACAGCTCTCCTCCTGGCACAGGCCCCTTATCTAAATTCTTTTTTTTTTTTTTTTAAGATTTATTTTATTGTTTTAGACAGAGACAGAGAGAGATAGAGACAGAGGGCTCAGAGCAGTCTCCATAGTTGAACTTCATCAGTTTTTGACATGGTTTTGTTCCACACAGGTGGGCAGGGGTCACACAAGGCAGGAACTGGGCTGGGGGCCTCCCACATGGGAGGCACGCCCACTAGAGCCAGGTGCTGAACCTAGGGGCAAGAATTGAACTGGGGGCCTCCTGCATTGGAAGCACACTGCAGTTCAGCACATGGATTCGCACGGGCCGGTATTGGAGCCTAGGTCCCCAGGGCTGCAAAGCCAGCACTTAAACCGCTGAGCTGTCCCTGCTTCCCCTCTCTAAATTCTTTTAGGCTGTTAAGAGGGAGGTAAAGAGCTCTTCCTAAATCTTTTGGGCTGTGATGGTCTTCAGCCCAAAATAGTCCGCTAGCCAAAATGGCACATTCTGGGGAGACTTATTCTGAACCCTATAAGTTGTAAAATAAGGTCTTGAAAATACTGTACACTTATAGCAACTTTTCTTATTGTGAATTTCCTCAAGATGTACAGATAACACATTTTTTTCCTCTTTTAAATGTGTTCAGACTAATAGATTGCACCTGTGGGTTTCATTGTAACTATTTTGAATGAAGGCTACTTACCCATCACTGGCAAAATACCAAACAAAAACCACACTAAAATGGCTTGAATCTATTTCATCAAGGCCCCAGTTAATTCTGCTAACTTCTATTTTTATAGCTTCTTAATAGGTGTCTTCACTTCTAGTTTCTCATTATTTTAATCCAGGATATAATAACTCAAAATAATCTCTGATCATTGATTTATTTTCTTCAGATTCAAGTTCCTCAGTAATTGGAATGAATGTATTAATTTCCTAAGACTGCTCCGACCACAAACTGGGTGGCTTAAAATAATAGCAATTTATTCTCTTACAGTTCTAGAGGCTGGAAGTCCAAAATCAAGCTGTTAGCAGGGCTATGCTTGCTGTGAAGAATCCCTTCCCTTCCCTTCCTCTCTTAGCTTCTGGTGGTTGCTGGCAATCCTTGGTGTTACTTGACTTATAGATGTATCACTCCAGTCTCTACTTCCTTCTTCACATGACCCTTTTCTCTGTGTCTGTGTGTCTCTGTATCTTCACCCAGTGTTCTCCTTACTGTGTGTCTGTCCAAATTTTCCTTTTCTTAGAAGAAAATAGTCTTATTGGATTAGGGCACACCCTAATGACCTCATCTTAACTTGAATACATCTGCAAAGATCAACTAATATCACATTTTATGGGCACCAGGGGTAAGGGCTTCAATGTATCTCTCTTTTTTTTTAATTTATTTTTATTTTATTGTTTGAGAGAGAGAGAGAAAAGGGGAGGACCCAGAGCAATCTCCATAGTTGTACATCATTAATTGTGACATAGTTTCATTCCACGCAGGTAGATGTGGGGCTATGTGGGGTGGGGACCAAACTGGGGATCTCCTGCATGGGAGGTGGAGAACCTTCACTACTCTATCATCCTGGCAGTTGCCAGTTGTGCCACAGTTCAGTACAATGCGATATTTTGATATAGAAAGAGAACACATTCACATCATTTTTATTACACTATATTGTTGTAATTGTTTTATTTTATTATTAGTTGTTGTTTATCTCTTACTGTGACTAATTTATAAATTAAACTTTGTCATAGATATGTAGTTATAGAAAAAATGTAGTATATATAAGGTTCAATACTACTCACGTTTTCTGGTATCCACTGCAGGTCCTAGAATGTATCACATGCAAATAAGGGGGAATTACTGTATACTAGCCAGCCATTTTTAACTCACTGACTCTTCTTTACTGCTTGTGTATACCTTGCTAAAGGCATTTCACTTTTCAAAATAAACGTATCTTAGAATTTATACATTTTTTTGCACTTAGGTGATTTTTAACTGTTTGAGTCACAAAATTTGGCACTGACTGACTAGTTTCTTGTAAACACTTCGCTAGTAAAGCACAATCTCCAACTGCCTTACACATTTTCTTGGTGAATTGCTTTTTTCCCCTATGGAATTTATACAAGATAGTTCAATATGTGAAATCAGAAATACTGATAAAGCTTTGATAATATCAATGTTTTCACAGAGATAGAGAAGGCTTGCCAGATGTGTTCAATTAAAATACATAAAGTTTCCATATATAAGAAAGTTGGTAGAAGCAAAAAATATGTATGTCATTTTATTTTTTATGAATTCTATTAATAAAGCACAAAATACCCCACACCCTTGGATTATTTTACTCCATGTTGTCACTGAAATAGGCTGTTACATTGTACACAACTGAATGCATAAAGTCTTCCTTCACCTGGAGGTTTCCTGGAGGTTTAATTTTAAAAAGAAATGTTAAAGAAAAAAACGATTAAATTAAATATACTACTAATCTATATAATAAAATAAGGACATTTTAATGTAACAGTATATCCTTAATCACCAGAGAATACTTTTAAAAATAATTGATATGAGCATTATATTGTGCTATAGGTAGAATTCTAGGTTCAGTTGAATTTTTAAATTACCTAATAACCTCATAATGCTTGAATATCCGATCAAATCAATTCTGTGGATGAAGGGGGGGGAATGAGTGGATATAATGTAAATGAATATTGATAGCAAATGATTGTCAAAAAGACCTAACTGATCATAGATACCCATGTGGCTGTTTTAAGGAACCCACGGAGAGGAAGACAAGCAATTTTTAGGGCCAAAAGAGGAAAGAAAATCAAACTGGGGAAGAATGAAGAAGTAATAAAGAAACAAGGAAGTAAAAAGTAGATGGGGTAAGACTGAAGCCAAAAGGGGAAGAAATAATAGATGGTGTGGGGTGGTTGGCTGTATGAGTCAGTAAGAAGGGGAATGGAGTAATATGAAATTATAATATGAATACAAACTCTTTCACTGATCCAATGCTTTGTCACTCTCACAAAAACTCTTGAAGACAGAGAAGCTCTAATTGTCTCATTTTATAGATGAAGCACCTAAAGCCATAGACAAGTCATATGATGGAAGCAGGATTTTAAATGACTTTATGCTATTACCTTTTAAATTCATATTATGTGTATTTGGGGGCATATTTTTTTATCAACCAATGGGCCATATGTGAAATCCACAGTTTGTTAAAAATGCAAGGCTTATGCAAAGGAGAAAGGCTGATAAGCCCTCCTTCTATCACTTCTCTGCATCCTCGATTCCAGGTGGTACCTTACAACTTAAGTCTGAAACCAAATTCTGCCAGACATGCAAGCATTTAGTAGTGAACAAACATGGTCTGTCCTTTTTCAGTCTCTCTGACAAGAAGCCTGCATGAAAGATTCACTTGAGGCTCATGAACTACATTTCAGTGGCCAAGTTCATCTGACTTTGGGCATGACACCACAGAATCTGTTAAAGGCAGTACTCTTGGCCTAAATGGCACCTTAGCTGATGATTGCTATGCAGCGGATTTTACCTGGTCATGCAGAGCTTCATTCTTTCTAAACACTGTCTATGTGTTTAAATGCAGTAGACTCTCCCTTAACAGTAACTCAAGCAATTGGCACTCTCGAGCAAGTGCCAAAAAGTGTGTAGTTGCTTGAGTTCTGGTTAACAGATTCAACTTACATTTACCCAGCATCTACCAATCCCCATGAATGCCGGTTAACTAAGGGTCTATGTACCATTCATTTCACCAATGAAAAATAACTTTCAATAGCTAATATGTAAATGATTAAACCTCTTTGCCTTGCTCTGAATTGAGACAAGTGTCCTAATGCTAATTAGCCACACCTGTAGTGCGAATGCTTAATTAGGGCATTTCAAATAGATAGTATAGGATTAAATATCAGGTATTCAAAAATAAACTAGAGACAATGCAGCAGGTTTGATTTAAGGGTGTAAGAGGTTGATTTTTCTACCTGACCACAATTCTCTGAAAACAGAGCAGAGGAATGGGCTTCAACCAAGATTTCATTGACCTGGGTATAATTCAAAGAAATGCCTGGTAGACTCTGATGTTTGCCACCACTATGCTAACCACCTGTCTGAGTGTGTGTATGACATCCTTTCTTAAAGTGTCCTGTGGAGCAGCCTTTAATTTTAATAGTAGCTTGTCAATGATGTACATGCAGCAATCATTTTAGATATTTAAAAATTATTGTTACTGAGTTCTGCCCCCATGTATATATGTCTACTTTGTTTGCTAAAAAGACTACATATATTCGTTTGTGTTGGTATTCTCTGTGATCATACTTATCAGAATAACTATTTTGAACTTTCTCCTGTCTTCTACTACTGAAAATAGGAATCTTTGTACAAAAATGATCTGTTTCATACCAGATATAACTTGAGATGTGATCATTTTATTAATTTATCTCTTCTACTACAGCAAACTGTGAAGTTGCCACACTCCGTTTAACATCCATAGGCATCTGTTCCCATGTGAATAACAACTTCCAGGATACTAACTTTCTTTCATGATTTACCCTAATTTTAAACTATTATACATTCTTAATTGTGAGACTTAGTTACATGAATAACATAGTTTGCCTGATTTTAATCCAGGATTTGTATGGCCTGTAATTCAGCACAGAACAATGTCCTATATCACTTTTGATAAAACAGAGTGATTATTACTGGCTATCAACTTCTTAGTAGTGGGTTGACCAATGCATATCTAGACTAAATTTGAGAAACACCTTTAAATTTGGGGTATTTGATTTTAATTTGGGGGTTTTAAGTGGAACCAAGTTATAGCAACAATTCTTATGGGGATGATTTTAAGTTCCAGAAGGCAGAGTTACAGTTATGGGAGAGGGAAAATTATACTTTTAGCATGGTGGCCTCAAGGGAAATAGCAAAGATGTTGAAGTTGCAAAGGAGCATAATAGGGAAAAAAACAGAATTTAGAGTGAGAATTAAAAGACCACCACCGCTATTTATTAACTATTTAACCTTAGGCAATTCACTTAGCTTCTTTGAGACTCAGCTTCCTTTTATTTAAAGATGGACTAATTATACTTCACCAGGCTCACAGGATTGTTGTGAGGTGTAATGATATTATATGTTTAACATCAGTCTCATTCCTCTTCACTGTTTCCTCCATATTTCCAGCTCAACCTTCAACTTCTCTAGTGATTACTCTGTTATTCTCCCTTCTTATCTTTCAGGAAAGAAAAGTAAGAGATTAATTCAGAGAGAGAGAACTGGTAATAGATTATGGGCATTGTCCCTCTAATGCATTTGCATTTTTAATTATTTTGCCTAAATTGGGCTAGTCTATAGTGATAGATTCCTCAAATTCTACCAGGAATGGGGACTTTAATTCTGGGATAGGTGTGTGCCTCAGATAACACCACAAAAAGGAGCCATGAACTCAAAAGCATTGCTCTCACTCCTATCATAATAGAAACCAGCCATTTTCATTTTCATCCATCCATCCATCCATCCATTCATTTCTTTTTATCTTAAAGCAGTATTCAAAAGTAAGAATTTTTTTTTTATAACAAATCCATGTGTAGTATTCCAGAAGTCAGCAAACATTTTCTGTTAAGGGCCATACATATACTAAGTACTTTAGGCTTTGTAGGCTATAGGATCTCTGTCACAACTGCTCAACAAATAAGCATTGTAGCTCCAAAGCAGCCATAGGCAATAAGTAAATGATGAACACGGCTCCATTCCATTAAAAGGTTTATTTACAAAAATGGGCTCTGAGCCATATTTGGTCCACAGGTCATAATGTTCTGACACCTGTAGTATTCCAGCCACTCCATATCCTTCCTTTTTCCCCCCAATCACACAAAAGGTAGATGGTTTCATGGAAGAACTGAGATATCGAACACTATAACTTTATCTTCAGTTCACACTTGTATTAGGCCCCAAAAGTATACAGCATTTTATGGGCCTTGTCATCTCTCTGCTCATCTCTTAAGGTGAGCATCAGGCCCATGAGCTATCCTACAACCAACTAAATAATGATCAGGGACAAACATGAACAAATACTTTCCTCTAAATCTGTTTAGTGAAAAATTCAGGATCTTAGATGCAAAGGTATGAAGCCCTTGCAAACCTGTTTAGAAACTTGGTAGTTCTATTCTCTCTCTGGCTAAAATGAAGGTTTATCTACAAATATGTGCTTCTTGTGCATTTCAATCCTAGGAGCTCAGTGCACCAGCGCTTACTAAGAACCGATTACCTGCAGAACTGTCTGAGCATGCAAAGAAAAGACATTCCCTCAAGGATCCAACAGCCTCATTGGAGAAGCAGAACACATACACATAAGAAAAATACTAAACAACACTTACAAAGCCAAATGTCAGAGAACTACATCTTTATAAAGTTGAAGCTGACAGAGTCAGTGCTTAGAGGAGACACTATATAGAGAGGAATGATCAGTTAGGTAAGAGATTCTAGAAGCAATGTGGAATGACAATTTCCACCTCCTTTAATTTCTCCCAAAACAGAAGAGAAAAATCTTTCAGGAAAAAGAATGCCAAACAATTTCCTTTGCTAACACTGCTTTCCTCAAGTCCCAAGGTGGTAAAAACTCTGAACCGCTGAAAAAAGAGACAAGATTTTGAGATCAATCATTACCTACAAACATGTTTATGTACAAAAAGGTTTATTTCAAATTTCATATATATTCAATTGGATCAAAATGTGCAAACACACAAAACCTATTTAAGCCCCAAATCCCCCACATCCTACTTATTGATACTCAGTGCCCATTTCAACATCTATGTGAGATTATGAAATTCTAGAAATTGTATTTAGAATATGACTTGAAACATTTTCCTTCACATTATGAGGTTTTCATGTCATATTGAGTTAAGTGTATAAAAATACAAAATTTTCATGTGTAAACATTGAACAAAAATTAATTGAGAGATGCATTTATTCAATGAAGTTTGGATGTTCAAACTTCATGGTATACTGTGGCTTGCCTTTTAGAATTAAGAATAGCCATTTTCGGGGAAGCCGGGATGGCTCAGTGGGTTAGGCGCTCACTTTGCAGCCCCGGGGACTGAGGATCAAATCCCGGCCCCGGCCCGTGCGGAACCACATGCTGGACTGGGAGCTCCCCTAGTTCAGTTCTCTCTGTGTCTCTGTATCTCTCTCTCTCTCTCTCTCTCTCTCTCTCTCTCTCTCTCTCTCTCTGTCAAAAATAAATAAAAATATATATAAAAAAA
>PVKE010040863.1:0-14417 GCA_004027555.1 Craseonycteris thonglongyai | reverse complement strand
TTCAGTGCATAGTTATTTCTATTTTACTTTTTGACAGATAGAGAGAGAGACAGAGACAGAGACAGCTAGAGAACCGAACTGTGGGAACTCCGCAGTTCAGCACGTGGGTCCTGCCTGGGCCGGAGCCGGGATTCGATCCTCGGTCCTCATGGCCTCAAAGCGAGCGCTCAACCCGCTGAGCCGTCCCGGCTTTCCCCTTCTATTCTTTAAAGGGACAAATTATCAAGTTTTAGGGACAAACTAGCACTAAATGAGACCTTCTTAACAAAATGAAAAGATTCTGTCCACCTGATTCAGTGTTATTTAATGTATACCTTTAAACTATTTACAGTTATCTCCATAAATTGGTCTTACACTTGAAAAAACATTGCTCTAAAGTAAGCATGTCCAGCCTAGGGCCCAGAACTACTTTGAAAGCAGACCAACACAAATTCTTAAAACACTGAGTTTTTTTGCCTTTTTTAGCTCATCAGCTATCATTAGTATTTTATGTGTGGCCCACGACAATTTGTCCAATGTGGCCCAGGGAAGCCAAAAGATTGGACATCCCTGTTCTAAAGATACATTGCCTACCAGTAATAGCATGTTAAATCTGTTATTTAACAATTTATTGATCATCTATTATGTGTCAGGCACTCTTAGGCACTAGAGATACAGCAGTGAAAAAAAATTCCTTTAGTCTCTGATCTCCTATTCAAAGCTTATATTCTAAACTAATGGAACTGACAGATAATACAGAAAATATATACATAACATGCAATATTATGGAGAAACTTAGCAAGGTGGAGGGATGGGGTATGCAGAAGAGATGGTGAGGAATGCCTATTTTATATCAGGTAGTTAGGAAAGACCTCATTGACAAGGTGATAAAGCAGAGCTGGAAAAAAATGACAGAGCAACCTATTCGGTATCTGGGAGAAGAGCATTACAGGCAGAGAGCAGGAACATACTCAACAGGGTCTAGGAAGAGGCAGGAGGCTAGGGTGGCTGGGGAGAAGTGAATGAGGGTGAGAGGTAAAAGATCGATGGGGTAGGACATCATATAGTCCAGGGGTGTCAAACTGGTGGCCCAGGGGCCACATGTTATTTTTTGTGGCCCACGATGCTCTGAAATAAAATGAAAATAGAAAAAATTGTTATGAAGAAAATAGTGCTTAGGGGCGACCAAGGCAATACCGTACACACAATTCCCTTGTTAACCCTTTAACTACTGAAGACCAGTATACACGTGGCCCAGTGCCTTTCCTGGAGGCCTGTGGGCATGTATAAACGCGCTGACTCAGTTCCGGTGATGTTTGTAAATGTGATGTGGCCTGCATGAATTTTGCCTGTTGCACCAAATGGCCCGTGTTTTAATTGAGTTTGACACCCCTGATATAGGCCAATGTTTTACAAATTATCACCATGACTTACTTTAAAATTTTTATTTTTATTATTTTTGATGGAGAGCAATACAGAGACAGAGAGAAGGGGGAGGGCCCAGAGCAGTCTTCATAATTGCACATCATTGGTTTTTTCCACATAGTTTCATTCCACAAGTGGGTGCGGGGCTGCACAGGGCAGGAACTGGGTCGGGGTCTCACCCTGGTGAGAACTGAACTGGGGACACTTCCCAGTTCAGCATATGGGTTCGCACAGGCCTGGGCTAGGATTCAATCCTCGGTCCCTAGGGCTGCAAAGTGAGTGCTTAACCCACTGAGCCATCGGGCATCCCCGACATACTTTTAAAAAGGATCACTCTGGCTGTTTTGTGGAGAATGGAAGTGGGCAGGAATGGAAGCAGTTACCAGACTATTTCAATGGTTCAAGTGAGAAATGATGATGGATATTATGGGTGGATGTGGTAAGAATTGTCAAATTCTGATGTATTTTGAAGGATGACCTGTCATTGGTGATGGGCTGGATGTAACTGTGAGAAGAAGGTAAAGAGCGGGGAATTTGAGGGTCAGATTTGGCAAATTTGCCAGTCTAGAATGCTCTATTTTATCAATGCATGCTCAAGAACTTGAGTTAAAATGCAACAAGGGAAGTAAAAACTGACACATTTGCTCTTCAGAGTTCTGGTTCTGGTTTATTTCAGAGTAATAATATTTTTGCTTTACATCAGAAGAACCCTGACAAGGGAATGCTGGGATAGCTTAGCAGGCTGAGCACTTGCCTTGCAACCATGAGGTCTGGGGATCGGAATCCTGGCCTTAGCCCATACAAACCCATATGCTAACTGTGAAGCAACTGGTAACCACCAGAATGGCAGCAAAGGTTCTCACCTCCCATTGGGGAGGCCCCAGTTCGGTTCTCGCCCCGTGCAGCCCCACATCTGCCTGTGTGGAATTAAACTGTCACGGATAATGATGTACAACCATGGAGACTGCTCTGGGCCCTACCCCCTTCACTCTGTCTCTCTCTGCTTTTTCACCTTCTCTCAAATAATAAAATAAATTTTACTTAAAAAAAAAAAAAGAAAAAAGAAAAGCCCTGGTAATTTGCTGAGAAAACAATGAATGATGTGGATTTTTGCTTGAAAATGCCAGTTTTGGGGAAGTAACATATACATATGGAAATTAAAGCCTCTATTCTAACGTGAACCCTATGTGAACAAGCAAGATACTGAATTTGATAATTCTTATTAGTGTAGTGACACAAATTACGTATTCAGTGGTGGTGGTTCTCATGAGCCCAATTATCTATTTTACCCTAACAACTATCTGTCCTTGCCTATCCTTAAGGGTAAAACAAAGTCATGGTTAGAAAGTCCAACAGTACAGCTATTCCCTAGCCCTACCCCTTCCTCTGCTCTTCTATAGAGGTAAGGACTGTTGACCACTTCTGCCCTTAGTTCACATGGTGGTTTCCTCTCCGTCTATAAATAACATGCCTTTAGTGCTGATTCCTTCTTTTTCAATTGTAGCAATGATCTACAGATTGTACTTGACAGTTAGCCTATTAACATTCCCACCATCCTGTTTCCTTCTTTGTTAGTTATAACCCAATATAGTTTGTTCTTTTTTTTTAAGATTTATGTTATTATTTGAGAGAAGATGAGAGAGAGAGAGAGAGAAGTGGGGAGGGCCCAGAGCAGTTTTCTTAGCTGCACATAATTAGTTGTGACATGGATTCACTTTATATAGGTGGATGTAGGTCTGCATGGGGCGGATACTGAACCGGGGTCCTCCATTTCACCACTGTGCCATCCGGGCAGTTACCAGTTACATCGTAGTTTAGCATATGGGTTTGCATGGGCCAGGGCTGAGAATTGAACCCTGGACCTCAAGATTGTGAGGCAAGCGCCCAACCGTTGAGCCATCCTGGCATCTCCTATAGTTTGTTCATTTTTCATTTTTTTTTTTTTTTTAAGATTTATTTTATCGTTTGAGAGAAGAGGTGGGGGGTGGTGGGAGGCCCAGAGCAGTCTCCATAGTTGTACATCATTAGTTGTGACATGGTTTCATTCTACACAGGTGGATGTGGGGCCGTGCAGAGCAGGAACCAAACCAGGGGCCTCCTACATGGGAGGGGAGAACCTTCACCATGGGTCTCAGTGGTTACCAGTTGTGCCATAGTTTGGCATATGGGGTTTGCATAGGCCGGGGCCAGGATTCGATCTCCAGACCTCGTGGTTACATGGGAGTGCTCAAACCTGTTGAGCTATCCCTGCATCCTTGTCACTCCCCACCTCCCCTCACATAGTTTGTTCTTTGTTAAGTTTACCTGGGTACATTTAGGTCATATATTAAATATCTTCTTGTTCTATCATCTCTAGACAACATCTCTTGATCTCTCTTACACTGTAAGATGAGGGCTTTACCAGCACTCCTGGCCTTTCTTCTACCTCTCCTCCCTTCTTTGTGCCTCTTAATCTATTTTGTTAAAAGAGCGTTCCACTTGGCAGGTTGGATTCCAATGGGGATGTAATTGAAAGAAGGGATACCCCTACACCCGCTTTTCACTCAAGAAGCTATTGAAATTTCATCTCCCCTAAGAAAGCCTTTTAGGACCTCATTGGACCATGAGAGTTGTGTCTACAATCCTATTAACAAAAGAATAGCCTAGGAGTCCATGAACTCTTAACCCAAGGGACCTTTGGCCTATCTGATGTTAACTAGAGGGGAAAACCATCAGCTCTGGCCATGCCCTAAACAAGCTGAGTTTTATTTACTTTTCCCCTGTCCTTTCAAGCCAAAGGCTATAAAGCTGCTTTAGTAATATAACTCGAATGAGAGCTCTCTGATGGAATTAGTGACATCACAGTGAATTTTCAAGAGAATGTACATGAAATTTATTGTTCACCTTGAACTTTATATGGATAAGTAAAGCAACTCATTCATTTTGAAAGGAACCATATTTTGATTGTAATTGAGATTACAAAGGGGAAAAAGTTAATGAGCTGAGGAGTGAAGCACCCCTGCCACCTAGTGGTTACTCATTCTGAAATACTGCAGTCTTTCATAGCACAACAAAAAAGGCACCGAGTTAGTACTGGAAATATCCAGGCAATGTTCTGAATCCAGGAAACTTCCATTCCCTCCTCCCACGTTAGAAAGGGATGTTAGTGAACCTTTTGTAAATATTTAAAAGCCAAACAAGGTATTAATGGGATTAGCCTCTGACAGCTGCTCTCCCTTTGTATAATCAGAAGAATTAACAGAGTATTGACAAAGGGAGAATGTTGTAGGTGAACTGGGAAGCCACAAGATCTCAACCATGAAGTGGAAAATCCAGAAGGAAGCAGGAAGTGCAACAAATTATCAGAGAGGGACCACAGTGAGGCAGGACCCTCAGTAGTTGTCAGTGCAGCAGCAGAATGAGTCCAGAAGCAAAGCAGAATCAGAAGCAAGGGCAGCAGGAATAATGGCGAGCAAGTGAAATAGATTCTAGATTATTGGTCAGCAACAGCCCTTGAGATCATGGTCTGGGGATTGCAGTACAGCTTGAGTCAAGGTAAACTAATCAGGACATTCAAGGGACAACAAAAGTAAGTAACATTTATGAAGCACATACTCTATCCAGGCAGTGCTTTACATGCATTTTCTCATAATAGTCCTGTTCTCCAGATGATGAACTTGAGGCTAGCTAGCCCAAAGTCATAGAGCTAATGAGACTGAGAGCCAAGATTCAAACCCAGGGGGTTTGCACTCAAAGTCCCTCCCAGCACTTAACTACTATGCTTTCCTCAGGGAGAGGAGACATGAGATTAAACACCCCAACTCTTCTGATCTTCATATTGAGAGATGGTTGTGAATTAGAACTCTCAGGTGGCTAAGATCTGGTTCTAGATCTGCAACCTACTTGTAGAAGCGTATGTAACCTTTTAGGAACTACTTTTTCTTAGTTGTAAAACAGGGATAAAACAGTGACTATTTAGTAAGTGTCTGTGAAGATTCATTGAGATAATGTACAGTGTCTGGCACATGGCAAACAAAGCAGGTTGCCTACAAAGATGGTTGCCAACAATTCTCATAGTTGTAAGTACCACTCCTCCTCCCAACAAGAAGTGGAACCTATTTTCCTTCCCCTAGAATTTGGGCTGGGCTTTTGATTTGCTTTGACAATTCAGTAATGTGGTAGATGCTTTGTTGGCTAGGTCTAAGCCTAGGTTTTCTTTTTTTGTTGTTGTTTGTTTGTTTGTTTTTAAGGTCTATTTTATTGTTTTGACACAAGCCTAGGTCTTAAGAAGCCTGACAGCTTCCATTTTTGCTCTCTTGGACTACTTGTGCCACTTTGTAAGGAAACCTATTCCAGACTCGTATATGGTAAGAAATCACATGGAGAGAGATGCATCAGAGAGCAGTGTCACAGCTGAGCCCTCCATCTGAATGCAGCCATATGAGTGAGCCTAGCATGACCAGACCTGACTTGCCAATCCTTAGAATCAAAAGAAATAATAAATCATTATTTAAAATACTAAGCTTTGAGACAGTTTTTTTTTTAAAGCTTTTTTTTTATATCTTTTTTTATATTTATAGAGAGTAATTATTTTATCTTTAGTGCATATTTATTTCTATTTTACTCTTGACAGATAGAGAGAGAGACAGAGACAGAGACAGCTAGAGAACCGAACTGTGGGAACTCCCCAGTTCAGCATGTGGGTCCTGCCTGGGCCGGAACCGGGATTCGATCCTCGGTCCTCGTGGCCTCAAAGCGAGCGCTCAACCCGCTGAGCCGTCCCGGCTTTCCCCTGAGACAGTTTTTTATGCAGCAAAACGAAAGTCCTTAATAAAGGACATCTATTAGTATTATAATTGGTGCTGCTGTGGGATTCAGCTAAATAAATACCTCATTCATCTTTTCTTAAGTCACTGAGTTTTTCCCCCCTTTCACTGGCATAGTCTTGGAGAAACAAGGCTGATATGAGCAGATGAACAGCATTGCTCACTACAAATGTCTTATCTTTTTATCAAACAGAATACCTGTATTGCTGTATATCTGCTCAGGGTTTGTTAGCATTTTAAATTACCATATATATTTGAAATAATATAGAAGAATATTTCTTCAAACATTTACATTCAGGCTTTTCAGTAAATTGGTTATGATGGGACCTTCAAAAGCCTTTATGTTGGAGGATTTGAGGCATGAACAGAGATTTATCCTTTTAATACATAGCATCTCAAAGCCCTGAGAATGACACTTTAACCTTCATATCCTTTATATCCTCTTCCCTGAATCCTCTTTTTCTGTTCATACATATCCCTTCCCTTGTCACCATACCTTTACTTTCTCTTTTTGTTATTGTGATGATTTAATAAGATCTTCCCTACTGAAATGTAAGCTCCAGGAAGGAGGGCATGTTTCATCTATTTTGTTCTCTATGGAACATGCTTTGCTTAGAACAGAGACTGACATACAGAAGGTGTACAATGAATGTGTGTTGAATGAGCTAAATAATGCATGTAAAAGCATTTAGAACAGTGTCTGGCATTGAGTAGATGATGCTCAATAAATAACCTATGACAGTTCAGTCTGCAATAGATGAGGTATTCACATGTATCTTTAAAATCTTCTACTTCATTTAGTCTTTCTCCCTTTTCCTACCAGTCTTTGTCCTTTTCTTCTTTTCTTTCTTTTTCTATCATTGCATCATTTCTCTTACCCTTACTTGTGGCCTGCCACGGACTCTCATAGATGTTGTTTTGCCTTACCTCAGAGGATGTGCAGAAAAAGATTCTGGAACTTTGTCTTGGATGAAATGTACCTATTTGTAATCTATAGCTGCCGTAGGACTTCATATAAAATTCTGCTGTTTAGGTGAGTCCAATACTGGTGCTACTGAATATTTTAATAGATTATGGAAAATAGCAAGTTTATTAAGTTATAGCTTAACAAATACCTGACCATGTGTGTGGATGTTTCTAGTGCCTTCTTGTGAGTAACTGTGCTTAATCTTGGCAGTAGAAATATGAGCAAAATCAAGTAGAACTGATTTGACCAATTTCCCCCTCCTTTTTCTCCATGAGGAAATGGAAATGTACTACCACACAGTGGACCAGTTCTTTCTCAGACTAGTAAATCCATTGAAATGAAAACTAGACTGGTGAAAATCAGATTCCAATATCTTTTCATAAGCTGTCTATTAAGGTGTATTCCCTTCCTCTTAAAATCATGACTTTCCAGGACTAGATGGGAAAATAAGAAGCTTGGGTCTATCACTAGGACCAATTAGCCAGATTATTTCAATTTCCTCAGTCACTCATGTAGAAGATCTCCCTTGTTTTCTGCTAGTCTTTCATATTCAAATCAAGTTTCATGAATCTGGGGAAGCCAGGATGGCTCAGTGGGTTAAGCGCTCACTTTGCAGCCCTGGGGACTGGGGATTGTATCCTGGTCCAGCCCGTGTGGACCCATATACTGAACTGGGGAGTAACCCCATTTCAGTTCTCACCAAGGTGAGACCCCGGCCCAGTTCCTGCCAGGTGTAGCCCTGCCCACCTGTGGAATTAAACTATATGGAAAAACCAATGATGTGCAACTATGGAGACTGTTCTGGGCCCTCCCCCTTCTCTCTGTCTCTTTCTCTGTATCTCTCTCTCTCTCTCAAAAACAATAAAAATAAATCTTAAAAAAAAAGAGTTTCATGAATCTGCAGGTCAGTGGCTTGGTAGCTTGGGCTTAGTACAAAGCAGTATTGATGCATTTTTCAACATACCCTTGTTTATGCTTCAGTTAGGCTAATTGGTAGCTTAGAGCTCTTAGCCCTGCTAATGTTTAATCCAGTACTGTTATATAGTCATATAACATATATTCATCACATAAGACCAGTGTTTTAAACTGGAGAGTTGGAAGGAGAAAGGGTGCATCTGTGAGCCTTTGGTCATCACCTTTTTATTTTCCTATCTCACCTTTTCTCAAATTTGCTTTAGCCATTCAATTTTTTTTTCATTCCTTCAAACATCTGATTATTTCATAGGCAATAATTTACCAGGCTTCTTTACTAGTTAACTAACTAGACACAAGATAGGGAGATTTTTGAAGCATTCAGACCATCAATTCTCAAATATGTTAACTTAATTGGCACAAAGGACACTACAATACACATAATACACCCCATCCATTCCGTTTCTGATGGGAAAAAAATTGTTGATAACAAAGAATTAGGAACAAAATGGCAACCTGAAATGGCAGTTTCATAACATTTATGCATGAATATAATGATTAAAACCAGAAAAACAACATTGCACTTGTGAAATAACACATACCAGAGGGCTGCATTTGAAACTCAAGACACTGTGAAGTCCTAAAAAAAAAACTCCTTCTGAAAATTGTGGAAATTTCAGCAATCTATGTTGTTACATGTGTAGCAAGAACTTTGCATCATTGCCAAACTTCTGTGGCAGCCAAAGTTTTCAATAATTGGCAGTATTGCATTATTATTTTTTTTGTAAATATAAAATTTTAATCACTCTTAATAATTAACGAAGGAAGCTAATAAGTACTTAGTCATATGTAAAAGTGAAAGTCCCTGACCTTGCATGGCATTTACTCTAAGAGATGAAGAAAGAACTTGCATATTTTGATCTTTTCATGGTTCGTCAGGAAGACTAGTGGGCCACACTATACTTGGAAACATGCTGGCCTAAATGACTATGACAGCCTTATTTTTGAGACTTCTTTGGTCTTGTGTTCTTGAACTTTTCTCCAGTTCTTTGAGTAATAATCTGATTTCTACATTAAAATAATCGTTCAACTAACAGAAGTATGATAAATGGATAAAATCTTTCCAGAGAGTATTTGACAGCAGGTTCAGTCTTAAAAATATGCATCCCCATTGGCCTGACAATTCTACTTCTAAAGAAATAATTATGAATATGAATAAAGATGCATGTACAAAGATGTTTATTATAGCATATTTTAAAATATACTTTTTTTAAAGATTTATTTTTTATTGTTTGAGAAAAGGTGAGAGAGAGAGAGAGAAGGGAGGAGGGTCCAGAGCAGTCTCCATAGTTGTAAATCATTAGTTGTGACATAATTTTGTTCTACACAGGTGGATTGTTCTACACTGGGGACCTCCTGCAAGGGCGGTGAGAACCTTCACCACTGTACCATCCTGGTGGTTACAAGTTGTGCTGCAGTTCAGCATATAAGTTCAGCTTGCATGAACCTGGCCAGGAACCAAACCCTGGACTTTGCAATTGCTAGATAAGTGCTCAACCACTGAGCTATCTGGGCATTCCCTAAAATGTTTTTTATTTTAGGAAATTGTTCACAATGCTAATTTTTTTTAAAAAGGAGGGCCTATAAAGTATAATATAATCCTTTTCATCTAAAGGTGTATATCTTCATAGAAAATGTCTGGAGGCATATGGTACACAATGTTAATAGTGGTTATCTTTTTGTAGTATAGACTTTTCTCTCAACTGTCTACAATAAACATGTATTATTTATGTAATAAGAAGAAGGAGGGGAAGCCGGGATGGCTCAGTGGGTTAGGTGCTCACTTTGCAGCCCCGGGGACTGAGGATCGAATCCCAGCCCCGGCCCGTGCGGACCCATATGCTGAACTGGGGAGTGCCCCAGCTCAGTTCTCACCAGTGCAAGACCCCAGCCCAGTTCCTGCCCTGTGCAGCCCCAAGCCCACCTGTAGAATGAAACTATGTGGAAAAACCGATTATGTGCAACTTTGGAGACTCTTCTGGGCCCTCCCCCTTCTCTCTGTCTCTGACTCTGTATCTCTCTCTCTCTGTCAAAAACAATAAATAAATCCTTAAAAAAAAAAAAAAAGGGGAAGCCGGGATGGCTCAGTGGGTTAAGCGCTCACTTTGCAGAGCTGGGGACTGAGGATCGAATCCCGTCCCCGGCCCGTGCGGAACCATGTGCTGAACTGGGAGCTCCCCCAGTCCAGTTCTCTCTCCCTCTCTCTCTGTCTCTGTCTCTGTATCTCTCTCTCTCTCTCTCTGTCAAAAATAAATAAATAAATAAATAAAATATTTTAAAAAGAAGAAGAAGAAGGTGTTTAAATATACTAGAAGTAAAAAGATCACTTTGGTAGCAATGGTTAGAAGAATACAAATGAGGGAGATTGGATGAGAGATTATTGCAGTGTTTCTTAGGTAAAAGATGATATTAATAAGAACCAAAGATATGGTAATGTGGATAGAGAAGGAAAAGGTGATTGAAGATGTATTCAGCAGTCCTATGAGAACTATAAACACATATCTTATCTTCAAGTCAATAATAAATCGATCTTTTAAGAGAGCCAACATGATTCATTTATATTCTTATAGTACCTTTAAATATGCATTAAAAAAAAAATCCAGAGCCAACTATGACAATTTGATTTTGGTTTTCTGGCTGGATGTTCAGCAAAGGCCCAGGTTACCAAGAAAGAGAATGTAAGAGGAGGACCAGATTGTGGAGGGAGAGAATCAGTTCAATTTTGGACATGTGGAGCTTGAGGGGTTTGTGGGACATGTACTAAGATGTGGTACAGGAGTCTGAAGCTCAGGGGTGGTCGGCAGACACAGAATTAGAGACTATCAGTGTATGAATGATTATTAAAACTGGGTGGTGATTAAGGTTTCCTGGGGAGTTAGTGTACAGCGAGAAAGGGGCTGAGTGGGGAACCCTGTAGAAGCACAATAGTTCAGGGCAGGAAAGGGAAGAGGAGGTCACTGAGAATTTTGAAGAGTGGTAAGCTAGGCTAGCCTGTAATAGGCTAATCCAAGTTCAAAATCTGGCAAGAAAGAACAGTTGGACAAGTTCAAGGTTGCTTTCATTTTAGTTTACTACCAAAATTTATAAGCAAGCACTGCAATAGGCACAGGAAATGAGAATGGAAGTGAATGAGTAGACTATGCAGTTTCTTCTGCTCCTCATGGACATACGACCAAAGTTGAGGGGGTTAAGTCTGACCTGTCATTCACTGCTCTTCAGGCTGGGGAAGGCAGTTCTCATTTCTTATTGCCTCTCCACCTGCACCAAGCTCAGCCATGTCATACCAAAAGTGGCTAAAGGAGCGCAGAGGGAAAAGGAAGTTCAGGGAGGAGAGAGTTCCAAGGAAAGAATTGTCAATATCAGATTCCAGAGAGGTCAGATAATATATGTGCTAAAAAGTTCCCACTACTTTTGGCAATTTAGAGGCTATTTGCAACCATACACATAGAGTACCATCAAGCTCAGATTTCCATGAAAGTCATTTTCATTCTCTTGAAATATAATAAAAATATTTATTTTAGCTATGATATTTTGTTATGGCAGCATGAGCTAAGATATCCACCCTGCCAGACTCTTGCATTCTTGGTGATTTTCCCATAGTGCCCCAAGTGTCTCTTCTAACACCAGCCTTTTTTTTTTAGGAACTCACCTGTTCATCATACAGGATTGTAGTGTATCCCAATTGTGGGCTGTATTCAGCTTCTCTTCCATAGACTCTTGTGTCCCATGCACGTGAAGGAATGTGGCTTGGTGCCAGTTTCATTGTCCCCAAAGAAGACTATTGAATGTTGGTCTTCCTAGAACATATGGTGGACATAGAGAACTAAATTATGACTCAGGTCTATCATGGTCATTTCTGACTCACATTAGTGGCAAAATAAAAGAAATACATTAATGGAGAAAGTATGAATACTAGAAAAACAATACTTACACTCCTGGAAGGGCTGAGGCAGCTCCAATCTTGTCTGTTGGGCCACCTTCATTGGGGCCCCAAACTGAAGCAACATAAATATCTGTATCTTTTTATATCTATCGTTGTTTATTATTTAGTTTTCCATCTGTTCTGCTCTGAAGCAGGAGAGGGAAGAGAAGACAGAGGAAAATTGTGAGCTCTTTAGAGGAATAATGCCAGATATTAAATCTATAAACAAACTAGATTGAATCAGAAAGAATGAGTCAGAGACAAAGGAAGCATTAAAGCAGTACCACGCTGGGAAAATAGCACTGTAAAGTGTTGACTAAATGTTTCTAGTATATTTATGATTGGCCCTTTAAGTCCCATCAGCAGAATTTGGTTCCTGAACTGCTTGTGCCTCACTGCCTTGTGGAGTGCATTTTAATTGTTTCCTCATATCCAGTCCTTAGACTCATTTCTATAATGCAAACTGATGACCCATGGTGAGGTTGTTCCTTCCTTTGGTGATAATGATCCTGTCACACCAGGTTGCTGTCTCACTGAAGCATGAAGAAAATAATGCTGATTGATTGTGAGTGAGCTGGACTAAAAGGATTTTACTGGAGGTCCTTTAGTCTTCCTACATAATGCCTTCAGGCGTCCTCAAACTTTTTAGACAGGGGGCCAGTTCACTGTCCATCAGCATGTCCACACATGCACACTGCGGGCCCGGGACGAGTCGGCTGCTAAGCAGGACAGGCAGCGTAGGCAAAACACCCAGCGGGCCGGATAAATGTTTTCAGCGGGCCACATGTGGCCTGCGGGCCGTAGTTTGTGGACCCCTGCCTCATAGGGTGCTTAAAACTGGTAGTGATCTGAATTCCCTGCCTTCTTGGGGTTAGTCTGTAACAGAAGATGGAAATGGGCAGCCCCTCGGTCAGATGTATTTTATTTGGTCTACCCTGAGTTTGGAATTAGTTGCCAACATTTTGAAATAGGGATATTTCACATCCATTCTCTACTTCTCTTTAAAACTGGAAGATCTGGAATGTTGGACCTGCATCTTCTCCTGGAAACAAGTGGCTGATAACACATGGATCACGGCCCTTTAGCGGGGATATGAGCTCTTCAGATTGCCAGTCTCCACTGCTGCACACATTTATGTTGGCCACCATAAAGGCATTATTTGAGTTTGTGTCCCATGGTCTACAGGAAGGACAAGTAGGGGAGGGAAAACCTTTTTCCTCTACCCACCTAGATTCATTTGCTGGTCCTGAGAATCAAACTGACGGTAGATTAACAAGAAAAAAGACAGTTTTAATTACATAGGTACAAGTGGCAGTTTCACACACACAAAAAAGATTCATGGAGATGGCCAGATGCTTGGGGTTTATATACTGTCCTATGCTAGACAAAGGAAAAGAGGATCAAGGCTTCTGAGTCAAGAAGTTATTGGGAGGGTAAGGGGAGGAAATACATGGTAAAGATTGGTTGTCTGGTTATACAGGTTAAGTCTCTCAGGTGATGAAAGTTGTTTCTCTTCCGGATTCAGAGACAATTTTACAAGTGGAAATTTCCTTTATAAATGTACATTTTCTTTACAAAAGGGAAATTTATACTTTATTTTTAGGCAGTTAGGGGGTCCCTACAGAGCTTTTCTTGCTGCTGCTGGTTCTCAATTGCCTTTAGCTCAAAAAGATCCATATGTATAAGAGGCATAAATTGGGACTACATATCCTGGTACCTTCCATACAGAAACTAGCATTTATTGAATGCCTTCTATGCAGGAACCACTTTATCTTGTAATTTGCACATATCTCATTGATTTTTTCAAACAACCCAGTAAGATTTGAGTTCGAGTGCTATAGGGACCATGCTCCTGGTAAACTGGCTTTTCATTATTTAATACCCCTTGCAGAATTTACCTCCAAACTTTGCCCAACCTGTTTCTTTTGTTTAGAACACAGCCCTCCTCTTTCCTATAAATTCACATTCTACCTGTCTCTCTTTCTATCTCTCCCTCCCCTTTCCTCCTCCTTTTTTCTAACTTCCTTTTTTTTTAAGATTTATTTTTATTTATTTACTTATTTATTTTTATTTTTTATTTTTATTGTTTTTGATAGAGAGAGAGAGAGATACAGAGACAGAGACAGAGAGAAGGGGGAGGGCCCAGAACAGTATCCATAGTTGCACATCATTGGTTTTTCCACATAGTTTCATTCCACAGGTGGGCACGAGGCTGCACAGGGCAGGAACTGGGCCGGGGTCTCACCCTGGTGAGAACTGAACTGGGGGCACTTCCCACCTCAGCATATGGGTCCACACGGGCCGGGGCAGGGATTTGATCCTCGGTCCCCAGGGCTGCAAAGTGAGT
>PVKE010040862.1:0-14417 GCA_004027555.1 Craseonycteris thonglongyai | reverse complement strand
TTGAGAGAGAGAGAGAGAGAGAGAGAGAGAGAGAGAGAGAGAGAGAGAGAGAGAGAGAGAGAAGGGGGAGGGCCCAGAGCACTGTCCATAGTTGACAGCATTAGTTTTCCATATAGTTTCACTCCACAGGTGGGCGCGGGGCTGCCCAGGGCAGGAACTGGGCTGGGAGCCTCCCGCATAGACCCCGGTGAGAACTGAACTGGGGGCACAACCCAGTTCAGCATGTGGGTCCACACGGGCCTGGGCCAGGATTCGATCCTCGGTCCCCGGGGGTTCAAAGCAAGCGCTTAACCCTCGGAGCCATCCCAGCTTTCCCTCATTGCCTTATTAATGGTGGTAACTTGCTAGATCTCCCAAGCTAGAACTTTGCAATTACCCTCATTTCCCTTCTCCTCCCTCACCACGTTCATCTAATAAGCCACCAAATGCTGCTGATTCTTCTTCCATCCTTTCCTCCAATTCCTCTGACCTTGCTACCCTTTCTCCTTCTTGCACTCCTGTGGTGTCTTCCCAACTGAGGAGCACAAAACAATCTGATGATATGCAGGAAGAAAATATCAGAACATGTATGCATACTTACTTTCTATCTTTAAAAAAAAACGAAGTTTTACTAGCACATAGTCAGTGGATTGAATTATACACATATATAATTTAGAAATACAGGGATTTACTTTAGGGGTACAGATGAAAAATTGCTCAAAAAGTTGAATAATACGTCAAGTTTGGAGACAATGTGATTAGTCCACCAAAACAGCATCTTATCTTTTCCTCCTGTGGTCTCTCTCCACTTCTGCAGTTTCACCTGAGTTATGGTTCTTAAAGATAAAGCTGGTCATGCCCTTTAGCTGACAAGAGATTGTTGCTTGGCTCCTCATTTCTCATACCAAGGTCAGCAAGGTCAACAAGGTCCCTTATAAAATAGCAGCCTTTCTACCTCTCCACTCTCACTGCTTTCTACTCCCCACCATTCATTCCTGTACTCCAGCCAAACAATTTCTTAGTTCTCCACACACCAGGCCCTTTCACAGCTGAATGCCTGAATAAAGACTTCCTCTTACAAAGGCAGCAAGAAGTAATATGGAGTTCCTACAAGGGATCCTTCATGTTGGCATCTGGACTATGTAGAATTGAGGAAAGTTAACTTCATTTCTCTAAACCTCAGATATCCCATTCTTAAAATAATGATAATGTCCCTACTCAGGATTGTGGTTATATACCAGGAGATAATAACGGTAAAATCCGTGAGTGCACTTAATCATCATAACAATTCTATGAGGCAGGTACCATCATTATCCCTAATTTACAAGTGAAGAAAATTGAGCTACAGAGAGGTTGAGTCACTAGTCCAAGGACACATAATTGCTAAGTGCCAGAGCAGGGATTCAACCTGTCTGCACCAGAGTCAGAGTTCATTACTGTTATACTATCTGCCTAAGTTTTGATCTATCTCAACTCTAGTGTCCTCATTAGATATATGAGGAGGTGACTAGATGATCAAGTTCCTTCCAATCTAACATTCTATGCTTCTAACTAAAGTCTTATAGCTCAGGTAACAGCTGCATTGGGTCTGCCTTCCATTCAACTTATAGAGACAGTGCTAGGGAATGCCCTCTATACATCAACCTTCCTTCTTAGAGGAACACAAAAGATAATGGGGAGAAAAAAGTCAACATACTCCTTTTTTTCCTAGCCTGGTTGATAACCCTGTTCTCTCTCCAGTTATAATCAAATCAGAAGATGAGTTGGGTTTTAGCAAAGTTACTTCCTTTTCCTTAATTTCAACAGGAAACTAGAACTTCATGGCTTTTTTGCCCATCAAAGGCTTACCGGTATCACTAAGTTAGCATACTCTTAGCTTGGCTACTCTTATATTGTTTCTTTTTTTCTTTTGGCTGTGTAGGGCGGAGAGGGAGACATTATCACACTCTTTCTGAACATTCAAAATCCTAACACACATAATTTAACAACTTAAACAAAAAGACACTAGTATTTTCAACATAGCTATAAAAATATATCCTTAAAAATGTACATATGATGATGAAAGGTTCTGAAGGTTTATTCAAAAAATCTGCACTAAGCACCACTCCATGCTAGGCACTACTCTATTTGCTGAGGATAAAGCAACAAGCAAAATAAAGTCACCTACTCTTGCTGGATTTATATTCTGGTAAACAAATAACAGATTAAGTAAAAGCTATAATCAGGCACGTTAATAAATGTCTTGTTTCTATTCTAGACTCCGGGTTGTAACTGCTCGAACTGAGTTTGTATGTTTGTTAGTTTTAAATTATGAATAGTAACTCACCCAGAGAGCTAGCACAGTGTCTGCCATTAGTATGATTGTGAAAATTTTCCAAAAGAGGGGAAGAAGGCATTTATTTATTGGATGTTTCATATGAGCTGCAAAAATAGTAGTATATGTAATTTTAGATGTTATCTTTAAAAAGAGAAACAGGAAAGATGACCTTAGAGGCATAATTCTGGAACAGACCAGTTATTTTTTCTAAACAGCAGTAGTTATTTAAATTAAATTTACTGGGGTGACATTGGCTAATAAAGTTTGTAGGTTTCATGTATACAATTCTACAATACATAACCTGTATATCCACTGTGTGCTGACCACCCAAAGTGTAGTCTCTTTCTGTCACCATATACTTGATTCCCTTTATCTTTTTCAAACACCACCCACATCCCTCCCCTCTGGTAATCACTCATGTGTATCCATGAGTTTTCACCTGTGGGATAAACTCCTTTGTTGGAACTGTATCTCTATACTTTTTGTAATTTCACAACCAAGAGGTTCTTCTAAGGTAACAATCATCCTAGAACCATATGGGGAGAATCATTTGCTAGAGAAACAGATTCAGGTTCCAAAGCAGTGATTTGGTATGATGGCTAAAACAAATATATCCAACATACCTACTTTCACAATATAAACTATAAAAAAAGAATGCTACAAAATCTTGGCTTGTTAGGCTATCTAGAAGATAGATGGTTGAAGTATGGTAAGGGCAAAAGTAAAAAAGGTTAAGAAATAGACTTCTAGAGATAAATGCAAACAGAGTTAAAGTATATGTAGAAAAAAGAATTAGATGTCAAAAAGAGTCTCTTTCAAAGTCTGCCTAAGGTCAGCCTTAGACACTGAAAAGATAAGATGATACTTTTTTTCTCTCCTGCAACTAAGGGCTGCTCAGTCCCCAAACCCGAAGTTTAGGAATATTAATATTTATGAGTTAAATCACAGTATGTGTTAAATGGGCTTTTATGCATTGGCCTTGGGAAACTCCATCCACATAATATACACTTTTCCTGTGGGAAAATATAGTTTAAGTTCCAAGTAACAAATTTATCTACTCTTGGAATACAACTCTTGGTAGCTGGCCTGGATAGAATGGTTGAGTTGACTTCACGATTAGAATAATCAATGTTTCCACTATATCTTCTGTAAAATTGGAGAATTTTATAACAACTGCCTGAGAGATTTGTGCCAAAGATCAACTCCAAGAGGCAGACTGAAGTCTAGATTTTTTTACTTGCCCAGTGCTCGTTTGGCTGCCATCAAGGAACAGTGGCAGAGCTGCTGGAAGAACTAATATTTTGATGCTGCCATCTGTAATATGGTATAAGTGACTAGTTTTCTCCCTTCTATTTTGGGCATAATAATGTGGAAGGATTTAGGCTAACTCTTTAGGGTATATTCTGAGGATGAGAGCTCTCATTCTAGATTCCTGAATTCTCCACACTGTCCATAATGTAGGATCTGTGGCTATTACTAAGTTAATTAGCATGGCAACTTTACATAAGTGACCAGAACAGATGCCTTCAGTCTTTTTGGTCATTGGAAAAACCAGGCAAAAAACTCCCGCAAAAAACCAAAACCTGAAAATAGTCTCTTAACAGCTGGACCTTTCTCAGTAGTCAGAATGTTTTTGTCCTGTGTTTTTTGCAATAATTGAAATAGCCAAAGAAAAAAACCAATAGGCTTATCAAAAAAAAATTATTTCAGAGGTCTGAAATTATACATGATTCAAGAAGAATAAATGTTAAAAACAGGTAGAAATAATGTGAGCAAAGTCAGGAAAAGAATGAACATTTAAAAGATGAGTACCAGAATAAACAGCTCATTAGCACATCTCTCATTAGAGCATATATTCCCAATGGCTGTCCCTTCTCCCCCTCCTGTACAAGTCTATGTGGGTACTGTCACAGACAAATTTCTCTACTGCAACTACAGGATAGGTAGGTACTCCAAATTGATGCTAGCTGACTAAAAAATTACAGTATAAATTCTATTTTCATAGTTAATGATGCAAACCTATTAGAAATCTGTGATTTCCACTTTTTTATTTACAGGAAATATAAAGAAACAAAAGATCAACTTATGCTTTATTGTAGAAAAGTAAAAATGAGATAGAATTAGAATCTTTAAGCTCAGAATTTAGACTGCATATATAAAAGGAATGAGTCAGAGACTGTGTTCCATAGTGTGAATTACACAACATATGTAAGTTTCAGAAACTATAAAAGTGACACCTTCCTTTTTTGTACCTTTAGTATTCAGAACACATTGTGTAACAGTAAAATTTACATTAGTATTATGCCATTAGACTAGAAATATTTTATAAACAGATATCTTACCCATTTCTATTTTTCCACTCTTTAATAGAGTACCTGACACACAGATGTTCAATAAATGTTACTTAAATAAACTAGAAGTATTAATTCAGCTGAAATACATAAACCATCACTCCCTCCCTATACTAAAATATATACATAGGTATATATGTGTATATATACATATATAAAAGAGACAGATATTTTAATTTTCTTTTCACAAGATAGTAACTGATTTGAGAACTAGACACTTCACATCTTAATAGGTTACACATTTGGCCAAGGACGAGTAACATAAACTTGATCTTCATTGCAAAGTAATGTTTCAAAGCTAACTATGGAAGATATATTAAGAAACACAAATCATAAGGATTTGAAACCTAAGAAATGGAGGCAGTCTTGTAGAAAACTAGATTCTTACATGATTCTGAGATTTCCATAATTTCTAAAGAGATTAAAAAAAATCACTATTAGCCATATAATACCATATATTGAGTGTTTACTAAGTATCAAGGGTTACACTAAGCACTTTGCTACAATATCGCACTTAAACCCCAATAGTGATATGAGCTAGATGTTATAAGCCAGTTTTACTAAGAAATATATTTTAACTATTAGGAAAGAACTATTTGGCCTTAGAGATGATCTGAATCAATGTTTGCATTTTATGTTAAAAACAAAAAACAAAATAAAAAACCCAAGAGGAATAGAAGAAAAGACATTTGTGTTATGCAAGTGGATGTCTAGTATGAAAGAAAAAGGCACAGAAAAAATACACAAAAATGCAGATTATTACACTGTCTCAAAAAGATACCCAAGTTTATTGTAGCATTATTCACAATAGCCAAGACATGGGGAAAACCTAAGTATCTGTCCAGTGACAGATGAATAGATAAAGAAAATGCAGTGTTATATATACAATGGCATATTATTCAGCCATAAAGAAGTATGAAACACTGCCATTTACAACAACATGGATGGATCTTGAGAGCATTATGCTAAATAAAGGAAGTCAGATAGGGAAAAATGCGTATCATGTCACTTATATTCAGAATCTTAAGAACATCAAACTCAGAGAAACAGCTGGTAGGATGGTAGTTGCCAGGGGCTGAAGAAGTGGGCAAATGTTGTTCAGAGGGTACAAATTTTCAGTTATAAGATAAGTTCTGGGGATCTAATGTACAGCATGGTGACTACAGTTAACAATATTGTATTGTATACTTGAAAGATGCTATGGGAGTAGAGATTTTATGTTCTCACCATAACGATGACAACAAAATGGTAATATATGAGGTGATGGATATGTTAATCAACTTTATTATGGTAAGAATTTCACAATACATACATGAATCAAATCATCAAATTGTACACCTTAAATTTACACAATATCTTATGTCAATTAAATATCAATAAAACTAGAAAAAAATTCATATTTTTAGATAATTGACAGAAAATTAGAACAGAGAGACAGGTTTTGCTAAGTTGTAGAGAAAAAGTAAATAGTTTGTGTTTTTCCTGAAGGCACTGGGAAACTAACAAGTAATATAAATGATGATTATTTTTATAGCAGCAGCTACCATTTATTGAATCCTTGAAAATTAATGCAGGTTTTATGCCTAAAACTCTATAGGATTCAAATCCACTCCTGCGTGTCAAAGCCAGGAGGCTCCTAAATTGGGGGCTGAGTGTCTCCTGCAAAAGACCTTGCAAGAGTGTGACATGATTATAATTTCTCATAATGAAACAAGTTATAAATCTTTAGGAGAAAAGAGATAGATGAAGAACATATATGGGTTTAAACTTAGAATCTAAGTGAGTTGCCTCTTCTGAACTGCAGAAACCACATATTTATCTGCCCCACAGAATATAGTCACTATGAGGCAATCTGACAACCAGTTAACAAAAATGGAACTCAGCTTTCATATTTCTACTACATTTCCTTTTTGGCTCAGCATCTTTCAATTATCCACAGTATTAAACTTACAAAGTAGAAAACAAAACTCCAGAATTAATTGCCTACTATCACTGCTATTTTTACTTTCTATTTTAACCCAACTACAAGTGCTAATAAACAGTAAAAGTCAACCTGAAATGCATTTATATTTTCCAATGGTATAACAAAGAATATGGGTTTTGGAATCAATCGGACCTGTTCTGCCATTTACCACCTGTGTAGCCTAAAACAAGTTACTACTAACATTTCCATTTACCTTCAAAACAATATTCCTACTAGAAACAAAGTGTTTTCTTACTTGTTTTATTGAGAAATATCCATTATAAAAATGCTGTCTGGCAGTGATTAAAGGTATTTACTATGGTAGGATGCCTCAGTGAAACGCAAGTGTCCTAGTCTGACATTGTACAAAATGGAGACTTATCATTAATGGTGAGGAGCAAAGAGATGCCTAACCTAAGGTACTACATTGCTTTCAATACAAGGGAGCTCACAAGGCTTTCAATAATGAAAGAGTGAAAAGAAGAGAAAACTGTTGAGATTCACCCACAGAAATAAGAGAAGAAAGCAAACTCCAAAGTAGCTTCCATTTAATACTTCAGCAGAGAGTTAGGCATAATGAATGAAAGAAGCTGACACAGAACCCACCTATATCGACCATTCCATTTCTATGAAATCCAGAAACAGAAAAACTGGACTATGGTGATAGAAGTCAGAATAGCGGTTACTTCCAGGTAGAGAGGGGAAGGATACTGTCTGGGAAGCGGGCCGAAGGAGCCTTCTGGGATGCTAAATATGTTCTGTGTCTTTAGCTAGGTAGTGATTTCAGGATTGCATACAGATGTAAGAATTCACTGGGCTTAGCATTCAAAATCTGGGCACTTGGCATGCAAAAATACCTCAAAAGAAAACAAATAAAGGGCAGTGGGGATCAAATTAGGACAAGGACCATGAAAATTCTATAAACTTTAACTGTTGTATATTTAAAATTTTTTGTTGTCTATGATCTATTGTATTTCTCTATGGTGAGGAGCAGTAAATACGTTAACAAAATAAATTCAGTGTTTCTTTGAAAGTAGAAGTTGGAAGTAGCAGTCTTAATTGCCTTCTGCGTCTAAGTCTGAGGTAGCTAGAAACTGAGAGTGAGTGGTGGTGGAGAGGTGCCTGACACCAGCACAGGAGAACATGGGGCAACAGTTTGGGCCTGAGGAACAATAAACCAGAGACAATGTGCCCTCTTATTAGAATAATTCATGTACATGGCATTGTATAATCCCTGATGTCCTGTAGTTACTTATTAAACTTTACCTACTTAAAAAATATACCCATTCTCCAACAGAACTTCTAGATATTATTTCCTCCCAAATCAATCTAATTATGAAATCTAACTTTAGGTATGAGAAATATAACTATCATTAGCTCTGCATAATACCAAGGAAAATCCTGTGTGTTACATGATGTGAACCTGTACACGCTCCATTTTATAGCTTTCATAAGCTCTTAGAACCATGCGCTGTGCTTCTCTGACACATTTTATGGAAGATGTTTGTAGGAGTCACAAAGAAGGGGGTACGTGAAACCAATGAACAAATAAACCTAGATTAACCAAACCTTTACAACCCCACCACTCAACAAAAGAAAATAATGATGTAATGGTCTAAGAAGGCAAAGAAAGCACAATGATCAAGGCCCTATAACAACCTCCCCTTCCCCCATCTAAGAGGATGATTCCATTCTTACCTTTATCACGATCATACAGTAGATCTTCTGTTGAGCAAGGGCTACCATCCTGGGATTCCGGGGGACAGAAGGGAGAGACACAGGGTGAATGGCTGCTGCAGCTACTGCTGCGCTCCTGGACAGAGGGTGTCTGAGTGTCAATGCTGCGAGTGCTACTGCTCCGGTAGTGAGCAGGGAGTGGGGCTCTTCGACCATCTGGTATATCCAAAGGCTGTAAGAGGAAGCACCATTACACGTGAGTGACAGTGCATACAGGAAGCACCATTACACGTGTGAGTGACAGTGCATGCTCTCAATCACAGAGAAAAAATATGGCATTTCCTTTGATTTCATACTCGACTGTTATCATCACCATAATTGATTCTTCAGAGAATAAAGATATCAATTTGTGTCTCAGGTTAATTTCTGCATGTTACCTTTACTGGAGGAAAAATGTCTTTCAAATCCCAAAGTAGTTAGGTTTCAAAACACTAAGAATAAATTGTCTTAAAAAGTCTATAGCTGTCTTTATTCATAGGCTAGCACTTACCATAACTCTCCTCAAGGACAGGGACTTCTTTGAAAGTGTTTCTTGCATCCCTAATGCCAAGCACTATGTCTGGCATATAACAGACATTCAATAAACATAGGCTGATGAGTTCATCGAAATGCTCAAGAAATCACTTTGACTTGCTATTAATAGCAAGAAAAGTGAAACCTCACATGCACAGGTATGAATCTTTCTGTTTGTTCATGCTCTCTTATTTAAACTTTGAAGGCCAGGAACCCAAAATTTCTAATAAGAGGTTTATTCTATTAGAACTCACGGGAGGATATTAACATAATTCAGAACGATTCTACCAACTGAAAAGAACTACTCAAACTACTTTTTCTTAGGCCCAATGCATTGTTCTAAGTGGCAAAAAGAAGAAATAGAAATGAAACTATAATCACATAATCATATATCTTGGACCAATAAATCCTAAGCTCCTTAGTCTAATGTCTTCACAAATAAAGAATCTATAGTTTAGAGCACCTGGAGACATGGCTAATTAAAAGGCATCAGAGCTTCTGCCTTCGTAAACTTTCTACTCTTCATTGTGTTGTAAAGATAGACCTTGCACCATTTTCCTCATCCATGTGCTAGAAAAGTGAGGTGAACAAATAAAACTCTATGTATTTAAAATATTGTTTGTTATTACACAGACAAGATTGTAATGCTAGGAAAAAGAACCAATATACTTGTAATTTATTTACAACTTATTTTCACCATTTATTGTTCTTACTCTGAGCTTTGTCATTTCAGAGTATTTAGAAACCTGTCAGAAAGAAAATGAAGATAAAATTAAGACAAAATTCAAAGCGTACCCTTTTTTCTGTAACAACTTAATGACTTTACTGAAATAAAAACTTCATTATCTATGCAATGCTGCTAAACCAAAATGATACCATCTACACAACCTGACAATGATTATCTTACTATAAAAAGAACATGTAAGTATTAGTTCATTTTGTAAATAATTCTAAAAAGTAAAACTTTCCAATTTAGGAAAGAAATATTCTTAAATAAGTACTTATTTGAGCAAATGCTAAGAAAATTTTATTTTATTATTTACAATTTTTTCTTTTTTTTTTTTTTTAAGATTTTATTTTATTATTATTATTTTTTTCTTTCTTTTTTGACAGAGACAGAGAGAAGGGGGAGGGCCCAGAGCAGTCTCCATAGTTGTAAGTCATCAGTTTTCAGGCATGGTTTCATTCCACACAGGTGGGTGGGGGCTGCACAGGGCAAGAGCTGCGCTGGGTGACTCTCGCTAGGGAATCATGCCCCCTGGGGCCAGGGGCTGAACCCAACGGGTGAGAACCAAACTGGGGACCTCCCGCATGGGAAGCACACCCCAGTTCAGCATATGGGTCCTCACAGGCCAGGGATGGGATTTGATCCGCAGCCCCAGGCAAATGCAAAGTGAATACTTAACCCACTGAGCCATCCCGACTTCCCCTAATTTTTTCTTTTATTTAACTAAATTTAGATTTTAATTATGACTCTACTAAATCTTAGACTGAACAAAGAATACATCATTGGTGCAACTTTCTTTGGACAAGATTGTATGTTTAGTATAAGATGTGTGAGGTTCCAAGGACAAAACCTACAGAGAAAGATCATTTTGAAGAATATATTTGAGGGCTTCATGACAGAATTATTTCTTAAAACTTAGACATTTAAACCAATAAAAATATGACTTTAATAAAAGTGTCAATACTCGTAATCAGGAAAAGAATAATATAACAATTTATAGCTAAAAGCATTTAAGAATTAAGAGTTATGTTTCGTTCATATCCTATTTGATAAACACAATCTTTCTGTATCCACATTTCTTAATCTGTAACTAATAATATGTATCAATTTCCTTAATCAACTTTTGTTCTATTGGGAGGGGGTTACAATAATTATAACAAAATAATGAAGTAGATTTTAGAAATCAAAATATTTACATAAAGTAACAATGGAAAATATAAAGGCTTAGAACACTGATATACTTAACAGTATAATTTCCTCTCTTTAGCTACTGGCAGATTTCTTTTTTTTTTTTTAAGAATTATTTTATTGATTTTTGACAGATAGAAACAGAGACAGAAAGAAGGGGGAGGGCCCAGAGCAGTCTCCATAGTTGACAACATTAGTTTTCCATATAGTTTCACTCCATAGGTGGGTGTGGGGCTGAGCAGGGCAGGAACTGGGTCGGGAGCCTCCCACATAGGCCCCGGCAAGAACTAAACTGGGGGCACACCCCAGTTCAGCATGTGGGTCCACATGGGCTGGGGCTGGGACTCGATCCTTGGTCCCCGGGGCTTCAAAGTGAGCGCTTATCCCACTGAGCCATCCCAGCTTTCCCTCAGATTTCTTAATAGTTACATTTTGATTTATTAAAACTTTTAGGCTCACTCAATCATAAAATTCCAACCATTACTATTTTATTTCTAAGTGTACAGCTTACCCCAGAATAATTTTAAATGGTTTTGTAGATATGAACCAAAAGTACAAATAACAAAAAAGAAAAAAAAAATCAGACTTTATCGAGACTAAAAATGTTGTGCTTCAAAAAAGCATCAAGAAGGTAAAGTGAAAAGACTACCTAAAGAATGGGAGCTATTTTCAAATAATACATTTAATAAGCAACTTTTATCTACAAAATGAAGAATTTTACAAGGGACTTTTACAACTCAATAGTAAAAAGACAAACAACCCAGTTTTAAAATGGAGCAAAGGACCTAAATAGACAATTTTACAAAAAAGATACATAGATGGCCAACAGCATATGAAAAGATGCTTAATATCATTAGCCATCAGAAAATGCTTATCATCATGATGCGATACCACTTCCTACCCACTGGATGGCTATAATAAAAGAGATATAATTTTAAGTGTTGGTGAAGATGGAGAAATTGGAACCTTCATACACTGCTGGTAGGAAAATAGGCAGTTTCTCAAAAGGCTAAACAAAGAGTTGTTATACCAGCAATTTCACTCCTAGGTACATACCCAAGAGAGGTGAAAACATTATGTCCACATTAAGATTTGTATACATATTTCATAGCAGCATTATTCATAACAGTCAAAAAGTAGAAACAATATAACTGTTCAACAACTGATCACGGGTTAAATAAGATTCACACACAATTATTATTTGGCAATAAAAAGGAATGAAGTGCTTATACATGTAAAATCATAGATATAACTTAAAAACATTAAGCTAAGCGAATAGAGCTGGTTACAAAAGGCCACCTATTGCATGATTCCATTCATCTGAAATGTCTACAACAGGCAAATCCATAGAGAGAGAGGGTAGATTAGTGTGTGGGGCTGGGACCACTGGAGGGAGATGAGGGTTGACTGCTAAAGGGTACAAAGTTTTTTTTTGGGTGATGAAAATGCTATGAAATCAATTGTGGTAATGGCAGCACAAGTCTATGAATATGCTAAAAACCACTGACTGAACTATATGCTTCCAATGGGTAAATTGTATGGTATGTGAATTATATTGAATAAAGGTGTTACCATAAAAAAGATTTTTGAGACAGTTCAAAGTATTAAAGAAAGAAAGGGATTCAAACATCCAATGTAACCTTACCTTGGACACTTCCTCTTTCCCATTGTTTTCTTTAATGAATACCTTTTCTAGCTCAGGACTTATTCCTTCTACATTGCAGGGCACACGTGAGACAGATGATTTTGGCACTGATACGTTTGACAGTGGCATGGGGACAGATCTTGACCCAGTAGCCTACAAACAGAAGAGTAGGTGGCAGCAAGTTATCTGTTGTCCAAGAAATCAAAACCAAAGAACATGGTAAATCTGAAAATAGAAACTCAATGAGCAGTTATCTGGACATTTCAAATACAATATAAAATCAGATACATATACTAAAATTTAGCTTCTACAGTAAGAAGTCAAAACAATCCTTCATGCAAGTGTATAGGTATCACTGTATAATGGGTACACTTTTTCAAGAGAATGGCAGGCAGATCATCAGCACTTTTTAACTTTTTTTTCTTTTCTATTTTTACTGAAAAAAGCATAGGTGAAATCAGGTAAGCTAAGTGTGCTTAACTTATTGAGGCTTGCTTAATTCTACTGTACAGCTCCATGTGTGTGTCTCCTGCACTGTGATAATTACCTTCAAGGATCTTTCATTTCCATTTTGTCAATCACTTAAGAAAACCTTCCGGACTACTAAGTGATGTGGCAACACTACCACATTAAGTTAAACAACACTCAACTTTCAGGTTGTTTTCAAAAGTCCTATGTAAGAGTTCTCAAAAATCAACCACCTCTCATAGCTGTTGTGAGGGTACCAAGTATAAGACAAGCCTTTTGATACACAAGGAACTTATAAAGCAGAAAGGAAATAAGAAAAATAAAGATGAACAAGGTAAAAATAAAAACAATTTATGATCTCTTATTTTGAATGGTTAAAGTTGATACATGCATATGATTCATATTGAGGTGGATCGCTGCTAATCACTGACGGACACGTGAATAATGTTCCCATATTCAATGCTGTGCTCATGGCATCTGTGAACACTGCCTGCTAATGTCCTTTGTCTCTTACTGATGCACAAGCTTTATTCATATTGAAGTTGTAACTTTCTGTCACACATTTGCTGTTTACTTTAGTATCACCTATCTTTCTTTCAGTGCTTTGATGGCTTTTCATATTTAAATACTTAACCCATCATGATTTATTTTTGTATATGGTGTCAGGTAGTATTTTCCCACGCCACACAGTAATCAAACTGCCCCAACATTTCCTTATGAATTCTGTATCTGATTTCCGTTAGCTGTTACCTGATAATTCCTATACAGAGATCCATATTTTGGTATCTTATAGGGAAAACCTTTTCAAATATTCTTTTTTACTTATTGGCATTACCTTTCCATATGACCCTTAAAAACAGTTTGCAAGTAATGAAATGATTCCTCTTAAATTTCCAGTGGAACTGAATTTGTACATTAATTTTGGGAGAATTAGTATTTTAAAAATATTGGGCTTCCTAAGGCATGAATGTGTTAAGACTTCCCATTTATGTCACTATTTTACATTTCATATCCTTAATAAAGTCTTATAGTCTGCATATTTCTTTTAAGTTTAATTCTAGGCATTTTATAGTTTTTATGATTTACACTAACATGTGATTGCCAGTTGTAACATAAGAAATATATATTTGGTTTTTGTCTCTGGTTTCTAACACAAAGCTCCTGAAATTCTTGTAATTTCCTGAGTGATAGGAGTGTGTTTAGCAGCATCTTTTCCAATATTTGAAAAATATGGATCCTGATACAGGGCTCTTAATCCCTTGGAATTTCCTGGGTGATAGGATCAGGAGTGTTCTAAGGAGGCAATTAACTCCTGATGGGTTTCTGGATAACTTCAGAATGGGGGCTCAAAACCACAAAGACCAAGCTATGATTAGAAGTTTGGAACTTTCATCTCCACCCCCTACCCTCACCCCCATTCTCTGGGGAGGGGAGAGGAGCTGGAGACTGAGTTAACAGATCACGCCTATGTGATAGAGCCTCCATGAATCCCTAAACTATGGGTTCAGAGAGCTTCCGGGTTAGTGAAC
>PVKE010040861.1:0-14417 GCA_004027555.1 Craseonycteris thonglongyai | reverse complement strand
TAAGTGAGGTCATATGTTTCCGGATTCTTTCATTCTGACTTATTTCGCTTAATAAGATGGTCTCTAGGTCCATCCATGTTGCCACAAATGACTGTATTTCATCATTTCTTATCGCTGAGTAGTATTCCATTGTGTAAATGTACCACATCTTCTGTATCCAGTCATCTATCGAAGGGCATTTTGGTTGTTTCCATGTTCTCGCCACTGTGAACAGTGCTGCGATGAACATGCGGGTACAAACATCTTTAAAGATACAGGTTTTCAGGTTTTTTGGGTAGATGCCCAGTAGAGGGATGGCTGGGTCATATGGTAATTCCATTCCTAATTTTTTGAGGAATCTCCATACAGCCTTCACATAGGAAGAAATTTAAAAATTAACATTAATATACCAAAATCAAGTTTTCTCACTTAACACATGATTTTGAAATATTTGTACATTTAGAATGGTACAGAATACAAAGTATATAAACTTGTGCAATTGAAATTACATTTAAATAAGAAGGAATTTCAATGTATAGTAGGCAAATGATTGAGCCAGTAACTATAATCAAGAAAAACTTGATCTATATTTTAATCCTTAATATAGAGCTATTTAAAAACTTTGAAGGTGTGTGAGTGTGTGTGCACAAGTGAAGGACAGAATCTATACTATGGATACATACATACAAGAGAAACTAATTAAGGGTCTTCATGTAAGTGTTCATGTAAGGGTCTTCATGTAAGTCTCATGACCTTAGCTAAGTCATATACCTTGTAAGTCTACAAGATTGGGCTATAGATTATCATTTGGGTCTTTCCTCCTTTTTTTTTCTTTATTTTTTAAAGATTTATTTTTATTGTTTTTGACAGAGAGACAGAGACAGAGAGAGACAGAGAGAAGGGGGAGGGCCCAGAGCAGTCTCCATAGTTGCACATCATCAGTGTTGTTTTTTTTATTCTGACATGGATTTTCCACATAGGTGAGCCGAGACACACAGGGCAGGAGCCGAGCAGGGGGTCTCCCACTTGGGAATCACGGTCCTGCAAGCCAGGGGCTGAACTGTGGGGCAAGAATAGAACCGTGGGCCTCTCCCATGTAAGCACTCCCCAGTTCAGCATATGGGTCTGCACGGCCGGGGCCAGGATTTGATCCTCAGTCCCCGGGGCTGCAAAGTGAGCACTTAACCCACTGAGCCATCCCGGCTTTCCCATTTCCACCTTCTTTCAGGCTGCTATACTACCATAAAAGAGGAACGGGGAAAAAAAAAAAGATTATTATGAGAAAGGCTGTAAGTTGCCTAGACACTTCAGTTACATTTTTTTAATGGAAAGACTATACAAAATTAATGTAGACGTGACAATGGCAAAGTGAGATATGAGCAATCTTTTTACAGATAAGCACCCCCATCACCCTCCCTGTCTTGGCTCTAGGCACTAGGTTTTTGGAAAAGTGTGCCAAAGATTTAAAGGCTTTGGTAGTCAAGGAAACAGCAATGTGAGTCTAGATCCTCAAGACTTACAAAATTTAATGTTTAAAACTGGTATTTTTCAGCTTTTACTCCCACATTGGAGGTGAGAACCTTCAACACCGAACCTTCTCAGTGGTTACCAGTTGTACCAAATTTTAGCATATGAGGTTTGCATGGGCAAAGGCTGAGATTTGACCCCCAGACCTCAGGGTTGCAAAGCAAGCACTACACCTGCTGAGTTATCCCAGCATCCTGGTATTTTTCAGCTTTTAGACAATGTATTTTTTTCCTCTCAAAATTACTCACAAAGACTTTTCTGCAGAGAAGATTAGACATACAAATTTTTGATGGTTAAAATTCAATCACCTTTTCTTTCTAGTTTTCTCCTATCAACTGTATTGTAAATGGCTTTAAAGTAAAAATAAAAGCCTTCCTCTTTGACCTTACATATTAAAAACAAAATAAATCTTTAAAGTGGCAAACAAGATTTGTTTCTCAGTCTAGGTCTGTACAAGATTAACATTTTCCAAAATGTCTTAAGGTTTGACCCTAAATCTTTTCTTAAAATACCTTCTCTAACCTATTCCACTATTGTCAACAGAAGACTACCAAGGGTGTTCGAGTTAAGGACTGGTAGAAATCTATCTTACATAGAGTCAAAAGGAGGTCTTTTTGTTTTCCTCTATTGTTTCCTTAATAGGTCAGGGGGAAAAAGTCATTGGGAAAAGCTGGAAGGAAAAGTGAAACAACCTAAGACAACCACTGGGTTCACAAACATCAACGTTTATTTGTTCCTGGGGGGGGGGGTGTACGTGTGCGTGCGTGCGTGTGTGCATGTGTGTTTGCTTTTACTTTAAGCCAGACTTAACAACAAATTTAAAATTAACTGCATTCACTTTAGAAATGCCCAACCACAACTTGCCTTACTAAGGAACAGAAACACACACCCCTCTTTCCTATTAGAAGTCTTGCTCTGTTGACTTAGCCTTGAATGTCAGCTGCTCTACAGAATTAATCTAAGTTATAGCCACTCTGATTCTCAATGCCAGAACTAGATGCTTAAAGTTTTAGAAATATAGCTACCATGTTCCCACATCTTCTGTAAAAGACATTTATCCTATCCAGAAGGAAAGAGCATTTCAAATTTGAACATCCATTAATAGAACTTTCGGATAGAAGAGCAAATTCCTAGAGTCCCAATTGACTGAAAAAAAAAATTCATTGTACAAAAAATGTCCTCTGGGGAAGCCGGGATGGCTCAGTGGGTTAAGCGCTCACTTTGCAGCGCCGGGGACCAGGGATCGAATCCCGGCCCCGGCCCCGGCCCCGGCCCGTGCGGAACCATATGCTGAGCTGAGCTCCCTCAGTTCAGTTCTCTCTCTGTCTCTGTCTCTGTATCTCTCTCTGTCTAAATAAATAAATAAATAAAAATATTTAAAAAAAAAAATGTCCTCTGAAGTTGAAAGAAAATTCAAACTTTAGTCACCAAATTGTGTCATATTTCACATAATATATGTAAACTATCATCTAGAAAACATTGGAAAATTTGAAAGCTGTGATTAATATTTTTTAAATAGCCTTAAGAAATTTAATGTACTAAAATTATTATATGTTTACTTTATGTTTTGCTTTTCATTAATGTAATATTTTCTTGATTTTTTTTAATTTTTTTTAAATTATTTTTTTTATAGAGAGAATAATTATTTTATCTTCAGTGCATATTTATTTTTATTCTATTTTTATTTTTGACAGTAAGAGAGAGAGATACAGAGACAGAGACAGCTAGAGAACTAAACTGTGGGAACTCACCAGTTCAGCATGTGGGTCCGCCTGGGCCAGAGCCGGGATTCGATCCTTGGTCCTCGGGGCTTCAAAGCGAGCGCTTAACCCACTGAGCCATCCCGGCTTTCCCTTCTTGATTTTTTTTGTAGGAAATTTAAAAATCACAAGAGAAACAAAGAAAAAATAAATTGCATTCAGCAATAAACCCCATTAACATTTTGTTATATATCCTTCCAGTCTTTCCTCTATGCATCAAGATATATTTTAAAGTAATGAGATTGTGCTGCATACAAAATTACGTATCTTGGATTTCCATTCACAACATTTTTTTATCACTTAAATATATATATATTTTTTGACACAGAGAGAGAGAGAGAGATACAGAGACAGAGACAGAGAGAGAACTGAACTAGGGGAGCTCCCAGTTCAGCATATGGTTCCACACAGGCCGGGGCCGGGACTCGATCCCCGGTCCCCGGCGCTGCAAAGTGAGCGCTTAACCCACTGAGCCGTCCCGGCTTCCCCCTTTTTTATCACTTAAAGACTGAATAATAATTCATTGCACAATTGTATCATTACTTTTTTTACTTCCATTTGCCGTTCAGCATTTGGCTTTCTTGGTGATGTCCATATGCAGTGAATGATTCTTCCAATGTCTTGGGTTCTCAGATCCCCGACCTCTTTTTCCCTAGTGGTATTGTCCTCCCTTTCTGCAGTCACCTACTCCCAAGGTCAGGCCCTGATAGACCATGTCATTGCCACTCTCTCAGGCACACATCCCCCTCTAACCAACATCCTCTGACTTTCTAGATCACCTAATTCTGAAGATAATGGTTTTATTCCACTGGGATCAACAATTGTACCACTTTCTTACTACCTCTTACTTCATGTTCCAGGCCTCTTTTACCTTGAAAATTTCCATCTACAACAATCACTCTCAATTGTGCATTTGTTTTCTTGCCCCTCTTCTGCCTTGCCCTATTTGCTCGGTGATACCACAGAGAGCTTAAATCCACCTCTTTGCTAACACTGTACCTGCACCCAGGTAAGTTATCATGGCTGGAGAAGAATAAACTGTGCTGATTGGTCTCACTTTAAATTCTCAGCACAGACTCAACAAATTCTTAGTGGTTACAGCAATTATTCTATACCTCTCTAGCCCATTCACTTGCCTAGTCACTGACTAGTGGATACCTTCTCTCTCTTTAGATCTCCAATATCTCCACTTCCCATCTTTACCATCTTAACTGGTTATATTACATCCTCCTTTACTGAGAACGCTGAAGATATTGGAATACAATTTCCAGAGTCATACAATCACATCTACACACTCTTAGCTGCTTCCTCATATGCGATTGCCCCACCTGCTAACAATGAGGTATCCATGCCCCTAACTCAAGCCTGGGCCTCACCTGTGCACTAGATCCCATCCCTTTTCACCTAGTAACTCCTGTAGTAGTCATCCTTGCTCTTTCCTATTTTATTCAGGTGTTTAGTCTTTATCACATCAATTTCAGAAGCATACAAACATGCTGATATTCTTCCATCTTTCCCCACAAGCTATCCCTCCATTTCTTTGGGTTCTTTGCAGCAAAATTTGTTGAAAGGGATGTTTCTACTTGCCATTTCTGATTCTTCTCCTGAATCCTCTCTAATCAGATTTTTGCCTCACCTGCAGTCACTTACCGAATCATCATTTGGTTGTCTCAAATTGAACATGTCGTAAAATGAACTGATATGGCCCTGCACTTTCACCTCTATCGTTTTCTCCATCTCAGCTGATGGCAACACGACCTTCCTGGGGCTCAGGCCACAACTTCCGCATCAGTTGGGACCCTTATCTTTTTTCTCACACCCTATATCCAGTTCATCAGGACATTTCTTCCTCTATCTTCATCTATATCTAGAACATGAGTGTTTCTCAGTTCCACTTCTGCTATGACGGTGGTCTGCACCATTACCAGCTCCCTAACCTATATCCCTGTTTTCACTGTTGTCTCTCTCACCATCTGTTCTCATTACAGCAGTTCAAGTGACCCTTTTAAATTGAAATCCGATCAGATTCTATCTCTGCACAACATTTTCTAATGGTTCCCCAGCTTACTCAGAGTGAAAGCCAGTCTTTACAATGTGTCATGAACCCAGTTTCCGGTCTGAAACTTCTCCTCACCTCCCCGAAAACACGCCACACCAGCCACATTGGTTTCCTTGCTATTTATTACTCAGATATGCCAGGCAAATCCTCACCTTAGGACCTTTGCACTGGCTGTTATTTTTAGCGTGAAAAGCTCTTCTCTACGTGAATGTTACCTTCTCAATAAAGCCTGCTCTGTTCATCCTGCTTAATATTATACCCCTAACATCTTGTTCTCCTGTTCCTCCTTACTGTGTTTTCTCATTCTTTTTGTCCCTATGTCATATAGGAAAGCTTCCCCTATCATGTGGAAATTGTCTAACAAGCTACATAATTTACTTATTTGTTATGTTTCTGTTTATTATCAGCATTTCTATTTAAAGATAAGCTTTCACTGTGTCAGTGTCTTCATTTTGTTCACTGAGATACCAAGTGCTGAGAAAAATGTCTGTCACATAGTAGGTGTTCAATAAATATTTGTTCAAAAACTTTAATAAGTAAGCCTATTCATATAAGAAAGGCAAACATTTTATTTATTTATTTATTTTGAGAGAAAGTTAGAAAGAGAAAGAAAGAGGAAAAGGAAGGGCCCAGAGCAATCTCCATAGTTGTACATCACTAGTGGTGACACGGTTTCATTCCACACAGGTGAATGTGGGGCAGGAACTAAACTGGGGACCTCCCACCTGAGAGATGAGAACCTTCATGGCTGAGTCATCCTGGCAGTTACCAGTTGTGCTGCAGTTCAGCATATGGGTTTGTACGGTCCAGAGTCAGGAATCGAACCCCAGACCTTGTGATTGCAAGGCAAGGGCTCAACTGCTGAGCTATCCCAGTATTCTAAGGCAAACATTTTAAAGGCATGTTAATCTTCTTACTTCAGTCAGTATTATTTTGAAATCTTGCTTTCTGAATTCAAGTGTAATTTCTAACTTTGGGTTGGAACACCTTACATGAAGCTTCACCTTTCCAGTCTTTGGAGAGGATGACTCAAAAAGTGATTTGATGATGAATACAAATGAGAAAGAATAGCCAGACACACTGAAAGGTAAAAGGAAGAAGTATGACAACCATCTGGACATTTCAGCTACATGAACTCCTGTGGTGAACCTCTGTCATCCCGTGGAATATATAGCTCCCAGCAGAAAAGCTTAATTTGTGAATCGAAGCATGGAGGGAGGTGGATGGGGATGGGCATGGTAGGGGTTTTGCTGTGAAAAGGAAGTGGAAAGTGAAATGGAAGGAAAATAGATATGCCAGAAAGGTCATCAAGTACTGAATCATTATAAATGGCCAGACCTCCAGTTAATATGTTGGAAATGCAGTGTTTTTCTAACTGAGAAAATTGTGATGTGCACTTACTGAACAACTTAGGATAGATGGCATTCCTCTTTTGCTCAGATCTCAAATATTTTGTTTGTTTTTAACTTACACTGAAACCAACTGTAAGAAGTATGCTTAGATTCTCCCCACCTCGTACGTGCCAGAGCCCAAGTTCATGCACTACTAATCTGTAGGGAAAAACTGTTTGAAAAGGATTTAAAGGGATCTTTTACAAGTATGAAGGCATTTGAATTCAGCCAGGACAACAGAAGGGGCAAGCATTAAACAAATACCTGCGTTAGCCCAGCCATACTCAGAAACAGGACATGAAATGGCCAGAGAGGATGTTCCTAAGAAAAGCAGGATTCTGCTGAAGAGAGAAGCAAAATTACCCCGCAGTAAATGAGTTATAAGCGTGCACAGCACTCTGTAGACATTTCAAATCATTTTCTCCCTCTCTATTGCCTTTACACCCATTTAAGTATTTTCAATTGCTCTTCTCTTTGCCTGTAGTACTCTTGTCCCAGATCATCTTTGCACAATTAGCTCCAATTAGATCACAATTAGAAGGGTCCCTCTCCAGAGAGGTCTTCCCTGATAACCCAATGGAAAGTTAACTCTGTAGATTGTGCTCATCATAGCACCTTTATTTAATTTCTTTATAGCAATTAGGTTTTTCTAAAATGTATTTATTTATTTATGTGTTTGCTTGATAATCTCTGTGTTTCCTTCCTCAACTAACTGGAAGGGAGGTGGAGTTTTTGTCTACCTCGTTCACTAGTATGTCCTTTGTGTATGTCTCGCACATAGTAAGAGCTCTGTGGTAAGTCTTTGAACAAATATATAAGTGAACATGTATATTTAACGGTTTTCTGTGGTGTATTCCTCATTGGGAGTCTCAAGATGCATTCCAACATTTAGATAATATATGCTTGGCTTATGTACTTAACATTCTGAATTCTGAGCCTGCTACTTACTGATTGTCACGGTCCATTTAAAAACAGTAAGGGATTTGTTACTATGATCAGTTTTGTTTTAGACTTTTTAAGGTCAATGTTTTCTTTGAATAGAACCTCTGTCTCTTCAAAACATTTATAGCCTTTACATCTTCTGTCTTATAGTTTTCTTACCTATTTGGACAGATCATTTGAAATTAGAAACTATGTCTTACACAGCTGCTTATCTTTATATAGCTTGGGTTTCACATTTACCTACTTAGTACATGATAAGAGATAGAAATAATCATGTGATGTGTGACTTAAGACTAGAGGGAAACGTTACTCTTGTATTCAGATAAATGAATTTAGGCTGAGAGATCTAGGAAGTGACTAAAATTTAGTCTAATCTGAAACAGACAAGTTATAATTAATAGTATCACTGGTAAAGCTGCTTGAAATAAGCAAATCCTAATTATATCCTGCTTCACAGTTATTACTCATCCATGATATCTCAAAGAGCAGACTCTGTGTGCCCCTATTAGCAGAAAGTCTAGTGTTCTCTAGTGTTGCCCACCTGGACTATTTCTAAAACCCTTGCAGGAAAATTCATATTTCCTATGATTCACTCTCATTGTTGCTTATCTTCTTGGTCAGGCATCTTATTGTAAATAAATAGTACAATCATTTTGAAACTAGCTGGTCTATCCAATGTTCCTGACTTTGCTCATGGGCGTCTCTTCAATCTCCCAAACCCAGTTGATATCAAGCAGTAACATTTAACAAGCTCTGCCAAGGAACTTAGGTATAACAAAATGTTATATTCTCTCCTAAGTTCCCACCTGTCCTACAGCATAAGAGTCATTTGCGTTCTGCTCTAAGCATGTCTTTTCTACGTATCTCAGATCACTCCTTTCTCTGAACCATCAAGAGGATTGCCAAATCCCCAAACTTTCTCTCAAGTTTCAATTACATTTCCATCACTATCTGTATGAAGCTGTCTGGTAGATTGAGTCATTGGACCCAAATCTTCACCACTTCCTATATTCATACCCTTTGCTTTATTGTTTTGCATTCTCTCCTACTAAAGGCAAAGTGTACTTCCCTTCCTCTCAACTCTAGGCTCAGCCATGTGTTTTGCTTTGGCTATTAGGATGTTAGCAGCTGTGATGCAAAAATCAGCTCAAAAGGTGCTTATGCAGTGACTTGCCCCTTGGTGTGCCTGTGTGTCACCGTGAGAAGAATGAATGAATGTGTCCTGAATAACCTCCTGGGACCAAAGAGAGCTGCAGGCCTGCCACGTGAAACAAAACCAGTCCAGCTGACTCACAGGTCTGTGAAAATATAATAATGCTTTTGAGTCACTGTATTTTGAGGTTATTCTGCCCCATTATTGTGGCAAAAGCTAATTTATATGAATTATAAGTCTTTTCATGCAAGTCAAATATTTACATCTCTATGTAGTTTGGCAACTTGCTGTCCTGAGTGTCCTGATCCCGGAGTAGCATTTGGGCTTTACGTTTGCATCATCAAAATAAAAAGAGAAGTCTTCCTATAGAAAGGTGTCTTATTCTTCTAACTGTAGAGACAGAAAACCAGAAACTACTTTTAAATAGACCACTTTTCCATCTCTGGGGAAAAAAAAAAAAAAAAAAAATTAAAAGCCTGGCTGAGCACCGTACTCCAGATGAAAACCTAGATGTATCAAAAAGACAAATTCATGAGCGATGTTTTTTTCCTGAAGAAGTATTTCTCTATAAATGTGCCCTCCATTTTATAAAAAAAAATATTTCTTAGCATAATGATAATTTTAATGTGTCTGTCTCCTGCCACTGGACTCTACATTTATTAAGAGGAGGGTAAAGACCGTCTTGTTCAATTTATGTCTCCAGTACCAACGCCAGTGCCTGTCTCATTACAATTGGTCAACAGTTGCTTGCTGAATTTCTTTATAATTAAGTGCAGATTCTATAGCAATACACATGAGTGGGAAACACCTGAGGACTGGGATGACCTTAAAGAAGGGTCAGAGGAGAAGTGTTGGTGGTGAGCTTGAAAGATTGGATAGGATTTGAGTTGAATGGTTCTCATTCAGAACTATTTAAAGCATAATTTACTTTACAAGTATTTTTATGTATAATTTTACAGAAATACTTGTTGTAAAAAATGAAGGTAATCTATTTTTGAACTCAAGGACCCACTAATACTAATAGAACTTCTTTAGGGTATTAAAGAAAGTAGAAGTACAGTGAAGCTATTTTCTTTTTGTTTGTATATTGAAAAATGAAAAATAGACATGTCCCAACTCCAATTCTATTATATTTTTACTTTAATCCCATTGTCCCCAATTCTCTTAGAAATTCCACTGAGATTTGCTTTGATCTATATCAGCACTCTGCTATGTTATTATTCTTCATTTCTCAGACTTACCCTGAGGCGTATTTGAGTCAAATGGGTTCAATATATTCTATCTACCATTTGTCTTTAGGGCCTAATACATTGGTTTGTATGTAGCAATTGTGCAAATTAGTTGCCATTTTTATTTTTACTAATATCTATATTATTAGCCATAGCTAATCACATTGATTCATTATCTCAATTAATCTGTGAGATGGGTATCAAATTTAAGTCTATTTTTTCAGTTGAGAAAACTGAGGCATAGAGAGAATAAATGATTAATAGATGAATCACCAAATCACATTGAGAGTAAGTGCCCGCACCATGACTCAAGTTCAGATCTGCCTCACGCCAAAGCCGAGTTACTTTAAATCAAACTGATACCCATTGTTTAGAAAATGAAATAGAAACTATATGTCAACCATATGTTCTATTTCAGTCCAAATATCATTGCAATGTGATGTGTTCTACATTGTATAAATTAAATTTGTGTGTATGAGTGTACATAGAGGATACAGAGGGTGATCTGTCTTTCACTTCCTGAAGATAAAACTTGAAGATTAATTGTTTCTGTGATATATAAATTGCATTTTACAGTCCCTGGAATGTCCATTTACCTCTCTTCAGCTTGGGAGTTACAATGTGCTCATAGCTAGCAAGAGCCAGCCCGCTGCTGTCACCTTAAAGTCAGTGCCTAAAGAATCTCATTAAAAAAACAAACAAATGAAATCCCCACCTTTATTTAAGCTCTTCAGTGAATCTCCCCATAGCTCATTTGTATTTGATAATGCATTATATATTGTTTAAAATACTGTGGGAAACATTTACATTTTTTCAGTTGTACATATGAAAACTGAGAAAGGTCAGTGAATGGGGATACCTCCTTCAAAACCTTATATGTAAAATGGAGCTTCTATGTGCCCAATTAAATATCTAAAATTGTTACTTTATTTGTTCATTTCATTCCTACATAGAATTTAGAAATTCTTTAGGATGTGCTCATTAGTTAAAATGAGACTATAGCCAGTGCTCACTAGTAGAAATAAGACAATGAACATATATCCCCCAAGGCTGTTATGATGCAGGAAGTTGTTGAGAAATGAAATGGGGCTTGACTGAAGCAAAACTTGTATGCTGTTAAAATTCAATTGGCGTTAATTCAAACTAGATTATTTTAAATTAAGGTTTTACTTATAGTCACCAGAACAACCACTAAGAAGATAATTCCCCAAACATAGTAAAATAAACAACAAATGATAGTCTAGAAAATATTTAATACAAAAGAAGACCGTAATGGATGAATCAAGGAATTAAAAAGAGAAGACACACACACAAAAAATAGAAAATGGTAGCAATAAAACCTACTTTGTCTATAATTACATTAAGTGTAAATGGACTAAATGCTCCCATTCAAAGCCAGAGATTGCTAGAGTAGATTTTTTTAAATGATCCAACTCCTTGCTGCCTACAAAACATACACTTTATCTTCCAAAATACAAATAGGTTGAAAGTTAAAAAGATGGAAAATATATACCATGCAGGAAAAAGCCAATAGAGAACTGGAGTAGTTATACTAATATCAGAAATTACATACTTTAAGACAAAGTTTGTTACTAAAGATAAAAACAATAATTTTATAATAATAAAAGGGCCAAACTATGATCAATCTATGAGAACAACATACCAATTATGACTATTTGACAACGAAGTACATAAAAAAGGAACTGACAGGGTTGAAAAGAGAAATAAACAATTCAGCAGAGTGGGAGACTTCAATATTCATTCCCCTTTCAATAGAGAATAGAATAGGCAGAAGATCAATATAGAAATGGAAGACTTAACTAACACTATAAACCCATTAGACTGACCAGACATCCATAGAACACTCCAATCAACAGCAGTAAAACTCTTCTCAAGTTCACATGGAACAGTCTCCAGGATACACACCATACGTTAGCCATAAAACAAGTCTCTATACATTAACGAGGACTGATATCACACAATGTATATTCTCTGAAGAAAATGGAATTAAATTCATATATACTTAAAGAAAATTTGGACAATTCACAATTATATGGAAATAAAAAATACTCTTGGGGAAGCCAGAATGACTCAGCTGGTTAAGTGCATGCTTTGCAGCCCCGGGGACCGAGGATTGAATCCCAGCCCTGGACACTGCAGACCCATATCTTGAACTGGGGTGTGCTTCCCATGTAGGAGGCCCCCAGTTTAGTTCTCACCCCCCCCCCACACACACACACACCCAGTTTGGCCCCTGGCTTGAGAGGGCATGCATCCCATGCAGAAGGCATGGTCCCTTCCCACCTATGTGGAACAAAACTATGTTGAAAACTGATGATGTACAACTATGGAGACTGCTCTGGGCCCTCCCCCTTCTGTCTCTCTCTGTCTCTTTCTCTCTCTGTATCTGTCAAAACAATAAAATTAATCTTTTTTAAAAATACTCTTAAATAATGATGAGTCAATGAAGAAATCACAAGGGAAAGTAGAATGTACTTTGAGAAAATATATATTATATTAAAATCTATGCAATGCACCTAAATGAGTTCTTGGAAGGTAATTTGGAGTTCTAAAGACCTATATTTAAAAAGAAAGATCTCAAATCAATAACTAACCTTTCACTTTAAGGAACTAGAAAAAGAGTAAATTCAAAGTGAACAGAAAGAAGAAAGGAAAAAAGAAAAGATTGTTCAAATGTTAAGAGAATTAGTGATTCTTGTATTTACTGTAGAAAGATTAAAAATTACCTAAAACTATTTTAAATATCACAACATAGAGTTAACCTTCGTTAACATTTTGGTACTTTCCCTTCCAGTCTTTTTCTTAGGCTGATATGCATAAAACTCACATAGTGGACAGAAAATATATACATATCTTCCTAGGTTTTTTCACTCAATATTTTATTTGATTTTCCTGTATTATTAACATTTCTTTGAGATCGTTTCAGTGGCTGTATAATAATGTTCTCTGAACATACAGCTTAATTTATTGAACTATTTCCCTATTTTTTGAACATTTAGATTACTTCCAATTTTTTCTTAGAATAAAATTCTAGGTGTGAGATTACTAGGTTAAACTGCTTTAAACTGTTTGAGATCACTAGGTTAAAGATTAAACTGCTTTAAAGTCTTCACCTATTGAGATTTGCTTTTCACAAAGGACTTACCAATTTACATTACCACCCAGCAGTGCGATGCCTGTGGAGCTAGTATTTTCTGAATCCAAATTGAGTCATACAATTTAACAAGTACTTATATATTTACAGGATCAAAATTTTTAAATATTTTAAATCAAGACCATTCCTGAAAACTTAGGGCATAATATTAAATATCAATAAAGAAATCACTATTTTCTTTTTCACAAGTGACCAAAATACTACTAGACCAAGTTTAAAAAATTTTGCTGTCTACTCATAAAATCTATAGTCAGAATTTAGAGTCCTTGTGTTCATCCCCTTAAATTTACAAACTAGTTAACTCAATCTAGAGACAAAGTGAGTAGCCTGAGTCATATAGCTGTGCTCATGAATTTAGAATCCAGTTTTTAAAGCAATTAAATATTTGAAAAAATGTAAATATGTGATCAAACATTAAAAATATATGGAATATACTCCTATAAAAATTCAAACAGTAAAGATAAGGATATATGAATATTCACATATCTCTGTCATCTATTTATTTATCTAGAGAAGAAAAAGTGAATATCCCTTCTGTCCTTTATCTTCAATTTCATTCTACTTCTCAAAGGTTTGGTGGGGATCTTTCCAGACATTTTTCAAAATTTAAACTGTAAATTTCAGTTTTAATTTTACTATGTCTTCAACCTCTTTTTTTCCTTCCACTTTTTTTTTTTCACTTAACTATGTGATCATATGTTCTGGAGATCTGTTTATATCAGCATATATAGATCTACCTGTGTTTTAAACTGCTACCTAGTAACATAATATGGACATATCATAATTTACTTAAAAATACTTTTTTGAAGGGTATTGAATTTGTTTTAATCTCTTAGTTTCACAAATGATGCTGCAAAAAACATCTCTTGGACATACATTTTTGTGCAAATGTGCAAGTATTTGTAGGACAGATATCCAAATGTCACGTTGCTGGGTCGGTGGTTATGCATATACTGACAAACTGTCCTCCAAATAGCCTGTGTTATCACCATCCGTATGATAGGTAGAATATGTCCCCTCCCAAAGATGTCCCCATCCTTTCTGAGAACCTGTGAACGTGTTACCTTACCTGGCAAAAGAGCCTTTGTAAATGTGATTAAGGTTAAGAACCTTGAGATGTGGAGGTTGTCCTAGATTATCCAGTTGGGCCCAAGTGAATTACATGAATCCTTAAAAGCAAGGATGTTTCCTAGCTGTCTGAT
>PVKE010040860.1:0-14416 GCA_004027555.1 Craseonycteris thonglongyai | reverse complement strand
ACTATTATTTTGGATGTTTCTAACTTTTGAATCCTATCACATACCTCAGTTGTTTAGATGAGGTGTGTGTGTGTGTGAGGGAGATGAGAAGAGAATTTTGAGTTCATTTTTCATTGAGAACAGATCTATTTAATTCAACAAACATTTATTGAGTATCACATGCAAAGTATTTTACAGGACTATACAAGGGTGAGTATACAAAGTTTATATTTATGGAAGTCAGGGGAGTTTTAAAAGTAAAACAACATTGTTTTGTCCCAAAGTACAAAATTCCTTTCCTTATTATGAAAAGTCATTTTCCTTCAAATTTTTCTAATGAAATGAATTTCTACCAAGCAAATACTATTTTCATTACTTTTTAAAAATTACATCTGTGTTCTCCTGAGGAGATAAACTTTAGATCTTTGATTTAAGATAATATAAAGAATTTAGAAAACTTAACAAAATCTTATATTGAATAAACAACTCAAAGATTTAATATAACAATATTAATAGTAATACAACATTAATAACAATACCATATTATACTCAAAATCTCAAAAGCAAAGCTGCTGAAATTTTGGCACAATGATAATCACCCTCACATATTTTCTATCCTCAGCAATCTCTTGCTAAATATTTTTGCATGACAGGACTCCTTCAGATGATTTTTTTAATATAATACTGGTTATTAGAAAGGCATAGAAGAACTGTCACAAGAAAGCTCTGCTTTCACTTTGGAATGATGCTTCTCTAATTGTTACCTAACAATCAAAGGTATGCTGTGATCCTTGAGATGAAATAAAGATTAAATTATAAATGTTGATAATGCTTACTAAAGAGAGAACATAAACTTCAATTTATTTAATTTTTCAGACTTACATTCAGTGGCTCCGAATGATTACTAGTTCATAAGCCATTTTTAAAAAAAGATGTTTGGTGTCCCAAAATTAATAAATGCTGCCTTCTATCAAGCTTTGGTTATTTTTAAGATAAAAATCACTTTGAAAGTAACATGAGGTTATTTTTAAATTATATTTTGTTTTAAAAAAAATAAACCTTCATTTGTTTTTGTTTCTTATAGAAAAAACAAGGCCTGTATTTTATAAACTGTATAAAGGGAAATGGTCACTGTTCAGGAGACATGTTTATGTATAAGATACATGTATCAATAAATATAACAATGTCTATTCTTTTCTTTAAATACAAAAACATCAAATGTTTTTTTCTAAACTTTTCACTTACGGGGTTCATCGGGTTTCTTTCTCCATTCTAACCAAGTCCATCCACTGCTTACAAGTCTGGTAAATAATCACTGCCTTCCGGATTAAATCCACACTTCTCAGCATGATCTGGACCCTGTATACCTGTATACTCCTCTCCTAACATTGTCCCCAACCCCACTCTCTTCCAATTCACACTCACCACACTCAAGCATATATATTTACTTTTCTCTCAGGTAATAGCAAACTACTTATCATGCCCCTAATGAGCCATACCTCCTCAATCCTAGTGCCCCTGCACAAAGACCTATCCTACCCTGCCCAACCTGACACCTTCTCTCTTATCCTAGATAGCAGCTCAGACATGACTCCTCCAAGAAGCTCTCAGGACTTCCATCACTCTGGAATTCACACTGTCATCATATGATCCCAGGACAATGCCTCTCTCATAAGCTACGTGATCTGACAGAGCATGGGCCATGTCTTATCATGCACTGTGGTACTCGCAGCACCCAGACACCCACAGGCCATCAATAAATGTCTCTTGACTGAATAGATACATGAGAATGAGTGACCTTGATTTCTCAAGTCCTAATTACTGTTGATCGCTGTCTTCATCATCTGTTCACAGGACTACCTTAAAGAGTCTTAATAAAGCTTGTACTTAGGTGATTATTGATAACTACCTCAAATTTTATTTTTAAGTAGACTGACATTTAGATCAAATTTTTACCTTAAAAACACAAACAAGTTCCCAGAATGGCCTACAACATTCTATTTATCTTACAAATTTCTTACACATAGCACTAATAGTGTTACTGTCAGGTGGTTAGTATTTATTGTAGTACCTATCATGTACTGGGCACTCTGCTAGGTATTGAGAAGATGCGTAGACACTTGTGTTCTGCTTTGACAGCATCCAGTCCCCCTTTTGAGGCAACAGTACTAGACTTTCTTTTGGGGATCTTCCCTCACTCACTCTGTCAAAGCAGTTCAGATAGCCCCAAACCCCTCACCCCTAGTTTCAACACAAGCATGTGTCAAGTGCCTGAGCCAATAAGACTTGCCAGTGTTTTCAGGAATAGCACACAGCTCAAAATAAGCTAACTAGGCACATGAGGGAATGCTTGGAGTTTTCTTGGGCAAATGGGAAGAGATGCTTTATCTTTCTTACAGAGTTTAACCATGGAAAGATATAAGTTCAGAAGCTACTAAAAAGCCAGCTCGATGCAATAAGGAAAGAGTGGATATAAAAATGTATCCAATCCAGAAGAAACAAAGCTGAAATATATAGAGAAAGAAACAGGTTCCTAACAACATGATTGGAGCCCCTTCTTCAAGCTCTACCCCAAACCAAACTTGATCACTACGAGTTTTTACAACTTCAATGCAAACCAGTTTAGAGTGAGTTTTGTGTAACTGAAAATAACAGTTCTAACTGGCATTCAAAAAAAAATACACTTAAATATCATTTGTCACTATGAAGAAATGTATTCCACATTCCAACTTGGCAAGCAGAGCAACATGAATGCCAAAAGCTTTGTGAACGAGTAATTAATTAACCATACATCTACACAATGTAAGCACTTCTCTTGGTCAAACATTCACCAACTGTCCTAAATTGAGGAAATAATGGCTGGATTCCCAATTTGGGATGCAAGGGCTTCATTATGAGGCTACACAATTACGTAGTGCTATATCTGTAATCACAATACAACAAATACATATGTAGAGAGCCATTTGTAACCTGTATTTCTAATGTCTTTTAAGAAGTACATAATATTTTCAGTTGTACAGTGTTATCGAGTCTTACACAATTCAAGTTCTGAAAGTAAAAACAATTAAAATAGAAATTTCAGGCAAGTGTTTGACTAAATGTGTTCTTCCTCATGTTGGCTGTAGTATATACAGTGATTCAACCTTTCTATTATTAGACACTGCTATTCCACTTCTATTTATGCTAAAGGAAATATTTGAACAAGTAAAGATATAAGACCACATACATGTATGAGAACAGACATGTTAAAAATGATACCTATATAATGACATGAAGGGATATACATATTTTTAAGTGCAGAAAACCAAATTACTAAATATCCTGTTGAGTAATGATCCAAGTTTTATAAAGTATATTTATTTGAGGGCTATCTGGAAAGATCCAGCCATGTAACTGTTCTTGTTATATTGACAATGCTGGATTTCTTTTCAGACATATATATATATATATGAGAAAACATATGTACATTAAGAACTAAACAAAACAGTAAATGTCCACATGGGCTCTCTCTTGGTAATAAAGGTGGAACAGTGGAATTTGTGGGCAATTCTTATTTCTTCCCTTAAACTTTTTTGGATTATTTGGGGTTTTGTACATTTGTTTGTTTTTCCTTTATAACAGTACTTTTATAATCAGTAGAGAGTAAACAAAAAACTATTTTTATCTTGGATAAAAAGAATTCTATACAAAAGGAAAGAAGTATTAAGGACAGGGGAAAGATTCAGATACATTCTCAAAGCATGTTCATTGGACTGTAAGCACAAGCACACACACACACACACACATACACACACTAGTGAACAGTTGTCACTCAATGTATTATTTTCTCTCTCCAACTCATAATAGTCAAAAGAATAAAAAACAATAAGAATTAAACTACATTGACATAGTTTTTTAGAGTTCAACAAGTAACTAGCATATGGCCAAAAATGTAATGAGTTGAAAGCTACCTATTCCTATTATAAAATTCAAAGGATATATATATATATCCTTTCCCATTTTTCCCATGACATTTAAGATCTTCCTCTTAAGCTCTTAAATTAAGGAGACTACCAACGTTTAAAGACACATAATTTAAATATAAATGCACATGATCCAGCCTAGTACAGGTTTAATAGTTTGTTTTACACAAATTTGTTATGTGAATAAATATCTATGAATGGTTCATCACTGTAAAATGTTGAAATGTTCTTTGCTGATGTTTTTTCAAAGTTTAAAAGATGACAATTTCTCATATATTCATGGAAGTCAAGGAAGAAATAACACAAGCATTATTCTATAATTTAGTTAATTATGAATGAGATAAAAATATCATAAAGATCCTCAAGATTAAATGAAAAATTCCACTCTAAATTTGTTCTGTTATTCTGAGACCTTCTTTGCTTTATACTAAACCTTAAAAGCTTATACTTTTTATCATTATTGAGTTTATAAAGTTTTAAATCCTATCCTGAATTTCTGCTACAGGCACCTTGAAAACAATTATTAAGTTTTACAATTGTGCACTAGGCCAGAAAGTATGAGTTAGTCACAAAACCTTGGAGAAAAATGCACTTCAATTATTGCATTGCTCGTTTTCCTCTTCCAATGTCCTCCTGACTAAATATTTTTCTGCAGACCTTTTTTGATTAAGCCACACAGTATTCAACAAATACTAGCTTTTTATTTTATTTTTTTTATCATGATTGTCATTGGCATACCCTACAAGGATCTTAGAAAGAGGGAGATCGTGTTCTGAAAAGAAAGATTAAGGATATAGATATCTAGCCCTTTCTCTGCCTGTATTTGAATTTTAGCTCCACCAGTTTCAGCTGTGTGACTTAATGCAAGTTACTTGACTTCATGATGCCTCATGGGCTTTATATGTAAAATAGCTATAATAAAGTATCTGTGTCACAGGGTTTTCTAAATTATGTAATACCTGAACCTTTAAAGCTCTTATATTTGTGTGGCCATATAGTAATCACTCAATAAATGTTTGCTATTATTATTAAAAGTACAAAGACTATTTAAAATATCACATGCTAGAAACGACCAAGTATGACAGGAACTCCCATTGCAAATACGGTAGATGTGAGCATCAATTGAGGATTCAGTGTTTCAGAAAGAGGTTTGGCAGTATGTATCTACAGCCTTAAAAATTGCTTTGGACGTACCAATTTTATAGTTGGCCACATACCGTAAGGTGTGGTAGGCAGACTAATGGCCTCCCCGCCACCCACTACACAAACACACGCAAGATGTCCACTGAACCTACGAAAGTGTTTACTGACATGGTAATAGGAACTTTGCAGATACGATTCAGGGTCTTACAAGGGGGATTACTGCATGAGGCTTCTGGCTTTGAAGGTGGAGGAATGGGTCACAAACCAAGAAATGCAGGTTACCTCTAGAAGCTGGAAAAGGCAAGGAAACAGATCCTGCCCCAGAGCCTCCAGAAAGGAGTGCAGCCCTGGCAACACCTTGATTTTAAGCCTCCGAACTCCAGAACTGTTAGATAATAAATCTGTGTTGTTTAAGTCACTAAGTTTGTGGGAATTTGTTACAGCAACAATAGGAAACTAATTAATAAGGCAATAACAAAGATGTGGAGAAAAAAGACATATATATAAAGAATAAATGCTATTTCATTTATAATAGTGAAAAATGTATAAGCCATCTAAATGTCCAAAAATAGGTAATTGCTTTGAACAAGTATGGAACTTCTACAAAATGGATTATTACACAACCATTAAACACCAAGTTTATATATATTTTTTTTTTTCACATCTAAGAATAAATCATGTAAGACCTGTAACATTTTACTACAAATATATTTAATGGCAAGAAAAAAATTCCAAATGAAAACAGAAAGCTATAATTTATTTTAATGTTCACAGACACATATAAAGATTGAAAAGACAAACTAAATCTTTAACAGGTTTTTATCCCTGCACGATTATCATGTTATGATTTTTCAATTTTCTTGTTTATTTGTGTAGTATCAGTATTTCCAATTAGACGATAATCTCTGGAGGAAAAGAACTCAGTTGTCTTGTTAATGCTGTACCCCCGTTACACAGCACAGTAACTGACACAGAAACTACTCAATAATTGAGTAAATAAATGTGTATTTTTCAGTATTTCCCATTTTTTAAACAAATGCTAAAAATAAAATGGATAATAAATATAAATGATATTTTTTAAATATTCAACTTCAACAGTAATCAAAAAATTAAAATAATTTTACCTAGTAAATTATATAGTTTTAAATATTAGCATATTTACAGTCAGTTTATTGACTATATCCTTTAAAATGTAACTTGACAATATCATCAACTGTTAAAATGTTCAAGCTCTATAACTTATTCACTCATTCAATATTTATTGAGCATCCACTATGCAACAAGCACTATTCTGGGTGCCAAGGATACAACAGTGAACAAAATAGAACAAAATATACAAATCCCCACACAAACAAACAAAATTCCAAACAAAAAACATCTGCACCCTCACAGAGCTTACACTTTAGAAGGGAAAACAGTCAATTAAAAACATAAACAAGTAAAGTATATACTATGACAAGGAGTAATGAGTGCTAAGAGGGAAATAAAACAGGAAGAGGGACACAGAGGTGGAGCAGAGGTTGCAATTTTCAATACTGGTCAGGAAAGTTCTGAGAAGATGAAATTAAAGACAAGGGACTAGTCACGTGGTTATCTGGGGTACAACATTCCAGATAGAGAAAAGAGCAAGTGCAACGGCCCTGAAACAGGGAGGTTCTTGGTGTGTTTACTGGTAGCAAGGAGACAGACCATCATCCCTAATTCACTGCCCAGGAGCTAACACTGGTGACAAGACAATGTGTATCTCTCCCAACCTTTTTCTAAGTCCAAACTCACTTGCACACACACACAAACACTCACACACGTTAAGGCAACTTGAATAGAAGTCAATTCCCACATCATTTTTACCACAAGAATACCAAAAATTAGATATATGGCTATTTTTATTATATAGATGATGAAAGGATATAGAAAAACTATTAAAATAACTTCATACTATGTAACTTAGTTACACAAACATCTAAAATAACATATTGTGTTCATATAGAAATATTGCTCTTTTTCACTCAAATTTCATAAAGCAATTTTATTCTGCTTTTTCATATGCACCTCCGAAATCAAGGTCTTTATTATCAATAGAACCACTTTTTAAATCATCTAACAGTTTTCAAGAGCACATCAACATCCCTTCAGTCAGTTACTTGAGATCTAGCATTTTTTTAATTCATCATGCATGGTAATGTCACTGGAAATTTTATACCAACCACAATGCCCGTTAGCTATTTGTGATCTCCACAAAGTAACCACCTACCATATTACTTTGTAAAGTAACTTCCAGAAAGTTTGTTTATAATAATATCTAACATCTATAATTCTAAGGTCATCCCCCTAAAAATTCTTTCTAAATCTTTCTAAATCTTTAAATTCATCTGAGTGATTTTCATCAGTTCCATCAAGTGACCTCAATAAGCATCCAAAACTGGCATTAAGTTTTTCAAGATAATATAATTTATCCATGCAGCACTTTATTATTTTGCTACTCTAAATAAAGTACAAAATTGAGGAATATGAAGGCTCTTCATGAAGACTAAAACATAAGGCCATATACCTTTTGTTTTGGGGGGAGAAGTATAACTTTCAAGGGAAAAAAATTTATTGCAGAATTTATGGCCAATATGTCTATAAGAGCATATATATATATATATATATATATATATATATATATATATATATATATATATATATATATGCTTAGGTTTTATTTTTGTTTGTTTTAATTAATTGAATCACAAGCCCTTTGACTTTACAATCATGGGAGAAATTCAAAAGACATTATCTTCATAGACACAGATCTCTAGATTTTAAGCATGTTTCCCTTACCAAATATTAAAATGCCAACCTACAAAACAATCTAGATAAATGATAAATGGTCATCTTTTCCCTCAAGCTGTTATCACCGATATTCTGACAGTTCAAAACTGAAAGAAATCTTTGAGAGTCTAATAAAAATTTTCATTGGATGAAGTTCAAGGTAGAGATAAATTATCAACAAAGAGCACCATTAAGTTTAAACATTCAAAGAGTATAATTTTAACCACTGACTCAGCAAACAATAGCCACAAAAGTAAATTTAGGCCACAAAAATAAAATGCCTTCTGAAGAAGCATAGAAATTACTCCAGTACTTTATTATCATCTAAATCTCAGAATTTTTATAAAATTTAAACAAGGCAAAACTACTTATTTATTATCTCTTATTTCAACTATTAAAGTTCAAAGTACTTAACTAGAATTGTATAACTATAAGCCCTTCAAATTACGGGTTCTTTTGGAATCAAAATTTACATAGAGTCATGGAACATGCTAAAGCCTATGCGGGTCATGTAAGTGCTAAAGGGTTCTGGCATCATTTTTTTAATTCAGCCTCATTCACTGAGTGCTAAGGAATTATTAAATTTACTATTGAGTTTGAACAAAAATCATATATGTATGCTGCAGAATTATCATGATGAACTCTCTAATGGAGTTGTATTACTTAAGTCCAAGGGATTGTTTTTGCTAGATAGGAGTGATTTAAAGTCCTACAGTGAACAGAATTAGAAGATAAAAGTAAAAGATACTATTGATCCAGGTGGCATAATGGTATTTATGGTATTTTGTAAAATCCCAACATTCATTCTATTTTTCAAAACTGAAATGCAGTTTGTTGTTGTTGTTGTTGTTGTTGTTGTTGTTGTTAAGCAGAGTGAGAACTGACTGGCACTATTTCTGAAGAGTACTTTTTTAGGAATATTCCTGACAATCTTTCATGGGCAAAGCAAAAGACCAACAGAGTTCTAAGAAGGCTCTAGAACCAACAGATACCAAATTGTACATATAACCTTAAACTCATATATCTTTATTGATAATAATCAATCTGTAATTACTTATGGGCTTGCTCTCAAATACAGGTAATGCTTCTTGACAGGAATAAAAGAATAAAATTAAAACACTTGAACATTATTTTCACCACAGGTCATAATTAACATAGGATCGAAATTCTACATTGAGTTAAAACCAACTTATTCTCAATGGACTTGATTATTCTGAGAAATTTTCAAATGTTTTATCTTATGCCACAGAAAAATCTCTATCATCTCTTGAAATTTCACATGTAATCATGTATACAAAAACCCTCCATGAATCTACTTATTTGACTACTCTTTCACTCACACACACACACACACACACACACACACAGTTTCCTGTTAATACTTATTAATATCCTTTAAAATACTATCCATGGACTATACTTTGGGAAATGCTAATTTAGCTCATCCCCTCCCCAAAATATACATATATATATATATTTTATATTAACATATATATATATATGACCTTCATGATTCAGACCTTATATCTAAGCTTAAACTTATCACAGTATTCACTTCAAACTATAAATATTTCAAAGCAAATATGACCAACCCTAGTTCATTTATTCAGTTGCTCATTCCTTCAACTAATATGTATGAGCAATATTCTAAACAAAGGCTATACAGTACTATTATGGAACTTACATTCTAGTGGGAGATTGGGAAAAGAGTAAATAAATAAATACCATGTGTTTTTCTGTGTATAAGATGGTATTTTTGTCTAAAATTCTTAGACCAAAAATTGGGGGTTGTCTTATATACGAGAATAACCCATGTATTGATTTCTTAATGTTGGGTTAGAAAAGCAGGGATCATCTTATACACGGGGACATCTTATACACAGAAAAATATGGTATATAATATGCCTAAAATAAAAAGTACTATGGGAAAAAACAAAGCAGAGTAAGCCAAACAGTGTGGGAGAAGTTCAGCAACCTGAAGGAAATGGAGGAGCAGGCCTGGAAAAAGAACTTTTTAGAACAGAGGTAAGAGACATTGCAAAGGCCCAGAGACGGAAGCATGCTTGCTTTGTAGGAGGAACAGCATGGAGAACCATATTATGGACTGAATGTTTGTGCCCCCACCCCCAAATTCCTATGTTGAAACTCTACCTTCCAATGTGAAGATAGTATTAGGAGGTGGGGACTTTGGGATGTAATTAAACTTAGGGCTGGAGGAGGCCCCGAGGGTGGAGTCCTCAGGAATGGGATTAGTGCCCTAGAAGAGTCCTTATATGAGGACACAATGAGAAGGCAGCACTCTGAAACATGCCTACCCAGGATACCATCTTGCAGGTCTCTACATGGCCCATGCTATTTCATCTATGTGCGTCTACACAGGACATGCCTTCTGTCTGGTATATACTTTCCCTTCTTGACTATTTGGAAACTGCCCAATAATCCTTCAAAATCCTGCTTAGAAAAAAATATAACAAAATTAAATAGCAAATCACCATTTATAAAAAATGAATATACCAATGGCAATGTATACAAGTCATAAAATAAATACAAATAACAGTTAAATGAAAATTTTCGACTGCCTAAGCAACATCAGCACTATTAATTCTAAATTACCAGTATATATCAGGAAGAACGATACTAGCCCTATGTATACATTGTTTCATTAAACCTTCCTAACAAGCCCATAAGGTTAACATTATTATCCATTTTTTATCAATAAGGAAATCCAATAAAATTAAGTGGGGGAAAGCTAGTTACAAAGCAATGTGGGAGAAATAAAGGAACTAACATTTACTGAGTACCTACATCATTTTTCATACATCAGCTATTTCATTTAATACCGTATTTACAACACCCTTGGAGAAGGTATTACTGTGCCGATCTCACAAACAGGGTACCTGGGCTCAGAAAGTTAAATAACTTTCTAGTATCCACACAGCTCAAATTTAGCAATTCTGTCTGATTCCTAAATAATGGCATTGACCTTTACCACTCAGGGAAACACATGGAGTACTTCAAAAAGCACTGGGACAGAGGCTGGGAAAATGAACACAAAGAAGTAGAACCAGGTTAGGAAGTCTATTCTGAAGAAGCTGCATAGGAACCAAGACAGAGAAGATAAAATGTACCTGCATTGGAAGAGTCAAAGATGTGTGCCCTAATGGAGACAGTATAGTACTTTCTAGGGAATCAAGAGGGCAAAAATAGAGTATTTCACCTTCTTTGCCCCCATTCTTCTACCTCTTCATATTCATTCTATTTACCAGCTTTTGTGGCTATAAGTTATTCTTTCCTTCACTGATCTATTCCTAGGTAATTCAAATTGAGGCTGAAAAGTCTTTGACAACTGTAAATATCAAAATAATGGAATCACAAGTTAAGCTTATAGAGATGGAAAAATTGGAACCCTCAAGCCTTGCTGGTGGGTCTGCAAAATTGTGCAGTCACCGTGGAACAGTTTGGTGGTTCCTCAAAAAGTTAAGGCATAGGCTTGCCGTAGGATCCAGCAATTTCACTCCTAGGTATATACTCAAAAGAACTGAAGGTTGAGATGTAAACAGATATGTATATGCCAATATCCATAACAGTATTATTCACAATAGCCAACAGGTAGAAACAACCCAAGTGCATCAACAGATGAATGGGTAAACAAAACGTAGTATATGAGTACGTACATAATAGAATTATTCAGTCATGAAAAGGAATGAAGTACTGATATATGCTACAGCATGGATGAAACCTGAAAACATAATACTAAGGGAAATAAGTCATATACAAAAGGACAAATATTGTATAAGTGCACTTATATTAGGTACCTTATATAATCAACAAATTAGTAGAAACAAAGTAGAATAACAGAGTTTCTGTTTGGGAAGAAAAAAAAATTCTGGAAGAAGATAAATGGTGATGGTGATTGTGAATGAACTTAACAGCACTAAATTGCACACTTAAAAATTGTTAAAATGATATTCTATATTACATATATTTTACCACACCAAAACAAATCAGTCATAAACCTTATCTAGAAATCTGTCAAAATTTTAGTTCAATATCATTCATTCCTCTCGTACTTCTTACTGTTATTAAAGTTATAGATTCAATTAGTACATATAACCAGAAAAATGGCAGCACAGCAAGGTTAAGAGGTCAGGTGGAGAGATCTAGTTTAAAACACTGGCTCTGCCACTAACTAATATGTTACATACTTCAAACAAGACCTGACATGTAAAAAATGTCCTTAATAAACATCGTAGTTAGCTGCCATTGTTATTAGTCTTTATTATTACATGAAAATCAAAAGGTGGGGAAGCCAGGATGGCTCAGCAAGTTAAGTGCTCACTTTGCAGCCCTGGGGACTAAAAATTGAATCCCGGCCCTGGCCAGTGCTGACCCATATGCTGAACAAGCATGCTTCCCACAAGGGAGGCCCCACACACACACCTGTATGGAATGAGGCCATGTTAAGAACTAATGATGTACAACTGTGGAGACTGCTCTGGACCCCGCCCCCCCTCCCCCACCCACACACACTTCTCTCTCTCTCTCTCTCTCTGCCTCTGTCTCTATCTGTCTCTATCAAAAACAATAAAAAATAAGTCTTAAAAAAATAAAAACGCACAAGGGGAAAAAACAGCAATGCATTTTATTACAGAAAAATTTTAAACTCTGGTACATCAAATAAATGAACATTGAAAAAACAATCAGCTGAGAGAGATCCAAGATGGCGGCATGAGAGGAGAACGCCGATAACTGCCTGGGAAGGGCCTTGTGAACAGAGGGGAATCCACAGGGGAAACCCCGAGAAGAAACCTCAATTAAGAGAACCACACAACGCAGAACAACACCCAAAGGTTAGAGAAAAAAGGGGAGAGCGGGAGAGGAAAAGGGAAGCAGCGGTTCGGGGACAGGGACTCGGAGCGCGGCCCGGGGCTGGCAAAAACAAAGGGGGGTTGGGGGACTACGGTCAAAGTGGAGCCGGATCGAGGGCGGGCTGGAAGCCGAGACCTAGGGAGCGTGGAAGCCCCACAGGAATGTGGACAATTTAACATCCGAACTCAAGGGACAGCACACAGTGCCCTAATCAGATCACAGAGCCTAAAGTGGAGCAGGGACTGTGGAGCAGGGCGGCGGCACTTCCCGGCGGGCGGGGTGAGAGCAGGGCACCAGCCCACAACAGCTCAGCACCCCTGATTTACGGAGGAGATTGACTGTGAGGGAGCGCCTTCTGACGACAGGGCTCTTGGAGTGAGGGCTGGGGCTTGAGTGGGCATAGCTGCATTGGATGTGCTTGGAGTGACTCCAGCGGTCTCAACAGAGCCAGGAGCGTAGAGCGGCTGCCGCCCGAGCTACGGCCTGTGCGCGCAGGGCTTTCGGCGCCCCGCCCACCGGGCCTCCACCTCGCCGCTGCCAGCGTGCAACTGGGCTTTCAGTGCCCCGCCCACCAGGCCGCAGCAACACTGCTGCCTGCTTGCCAGCGCGCAATTGGGCTTTTGGTGCCCCGCTCACCAGGCCGCTGCGGCGACTCTGCCTGTGCGGAAGTGCGCAGCTGGGCTTTCGGCGCCCCGCTCACTGGGCCCCTGCGCATCACTGTGTGCGCGCACCGGGCTTTTGGTGCCCCGCCCACCGGGACGCCCCGCAGCGCCGCTGCCTGCTCACCAGTGCGCTACAGGGCTTTTGGCACCCTGATCACCAGGCCACCGCAGCACCGCTGCCTGTGCCCGGGACCGGATTTTGGAGCCAGGCCGACTGGACCGCTGCAGCGCTGCTGACTGCTCGCAAGCGCGCAGCTGGGCTTTTGGCGTCCCGCCCACCGGGCCTCTGGGGCGTTGAGGACCACGCGCGCAACTGGGCTGCCTTCCAGGTCTCCGCGGTGTCATTGCCTGTGCGCGGGACTGCGCAGTCGACCAGGGCCTCTGCCAAGCCACAGCCCATCCAACTGCTGCCCTGCGGGCGTGCCTTACAGATACCATTGAAGGAGGGGCAGCCAGGAGGAGGAAAGACCAGAGCTCCTGCGCCCTGCCCACATTGAACCACCAGCCCCCCTGCTGAAAGAGGAATCTGCTATTGTGTCTCAGGCCCGCCCTACCTCCTACTCACATGCCCCCACCCCTGGCCACACCTTTACTACCCTGCTATCTAACAGCTAAGACAGCCACCTGAAGTGCCCCAGGACACAGAAGCTGTCTGCTTCCCCCAACCCTCTCCCACATTCTCCTTCTCCCACAACTGAGCCCAAAAGAAAAAATAAAGAGAAGCCCATCTGATAGGAAAACCCCCAGAGGGAAAACAGACTCATGCCTAAAGCAAAAAGAACCACATCAACCACAATGCACACCTCAGAATCCAAAGCCCCTCCAGAAGATCAGGGGCAGTCTTTAGTAAAGGACCTTGCACACTTGGAATCAAATCTAAGTGAAACAGAATTCAGGGTTGCATTAATCAAGACACTCAGAGAGCTCACTCAATGCTGGCAAAGTACCCAGACACAGTTAAATGACCTCAACAAGAAATTTTCTGAGCAA